>JABUQX010039801.1:0-36662 GCA_015478945.1 Trachelipus rathkii | reverse complement strand
GTCATTATTATTTAGTTTATAATCTTGTATATAATACTATAAGTATTACCCTATTATATATTATTATTATATATATATAATATATAGTTATGTATAGTAGTATATACATATACGACTATACTATATCATATACTATACTATATAATACATTAACTACTATATAGTACGTAAGTATATAGTATACCGTATATTGTGTATGTTTGTATTATACTATTACATATACTGCTATATATACTATATATATATATACTATAGCTATAATATATCATATATATATATAGTATATTCTAAAATTACCGTATATATATATATCATATATATATATATAATTATATATATAATTACCTATAGTCTATAATTATATATACTATATATATTACTGCTTAATACTAATATATACTTATATTACTTATACGTCGATTATATTATATTATACCTAATATACTTATATATAGTATATTATACTAGGTATATATTTATAACTTATATATATTATATACTGTTATAAATTTATGTATACTATATATATTATATATATACTATATATAGTATATATCTATATATATAATATATACTATTATATTACATTTACTATAAAACATCCCTAATATATACTATATATATAGTATATATACTATATATATATATATATATATATTATTATATATAATATATACGTATTAATATATCTATATTATATATTTAGTATACCATAGCGTATATATACTATATAAAGCTAACTTTACTTACACGCACGATCACCGCCGGACGCCGACGGTCGAATTGCACAATCCCAGGCCCCCGTACCAGGCCCCTCCCCGCAGAAAGCCCGTAGTATAATCTGGGAATGCCTCTATGTCGCTGCATCAATCGATCCGCCCGACTAATAGTCATATATAATATCTTATCTATCATATATATATTATCATATATATATATACTACTATAATTATTATTACAATATACTTCTATATATACTGTATATACTTAAAATAGTACATATATAAGTATATATATATATTATACTATAGTATCATATATATATATACTATAATATACTACGTTATATAATATGACTAGGAGTTGATAGCGTTATGATACCGCTTCGTATATAATATAATCGTGCTATCATATACTATATATATATATATATATATATATATACATATATACTATATACTACAGAATATATATATATATATATAATATATATATATATATATATTTCATCTTTAAATCACATCCTCACAGATGAGGATAGGGTGCGTAAGGTGCACGAAAACAAAATAGTAAAGTAGAAGAGCATGACGTAACAAAATAGTTAAATAGAAGAGCATGACGTAACTCGAAAGGTAAAACACCCACAACACCTTTCCCTCATATCTTTAGGTGCAAGTTTGTCGCAGCAGTAAACACCACCCCTTGGGTTTCATAACACAGTAAAAGGCTCCCACTGTGGTATCTCGTCAGTTTAAGGGTTCATCCAATTAGCCAGGCATAAAACTACACCATTCACTCATATTATGCACCATTATTCTCGCTTGAATCAAATTCATATTCCTTTCCTTCAGACATTCCTTTACTGATTCAATACGCTTTTTTTTTAGGTCTCAAAGCCGGTCGATTCAAAAAGGCACTCACTTCTATACATCCTTTCAACCATATGACCAGACCATCTTAATATATTCTCATTCAAGCCATTCTTCATATTCTTCACACCACACAGCTCTCTAACACGTTCTTTCCTCATTTTAACAATTCTTCTCACGAATAATACACCCCTAAGATTGTCCATCTGGCAAACTGCACCTTAGATCTATGTTTCTTATTCCACAATATAGATTCGTTGCTATTCATTAACATCGGTAACAACATACCGTGATGCCGATCTCTAGCGTTCTCAAGACCTAGCCCATTTGCATTCATCAAAAATTTTAATTGAACCAGCCACACTTTCCGACCACTCACAAATATCCTACTACACTCTGTATCATCCATTTCATTCTCCTCCAGCATATAACCAAACTATTTAAACTCAGGTACTTGTTTATCTATCTATATAGATAATATATATAATATACTATATACTCCGTATATAAACACATACATATATATTATATATATATATATTTAATAAGTATACTTATTAAATATATATATACTATATAGTATTATATTATATATACTATTATAGTATATAATATATATATCTATTATATATACATATATATTATACTCATAGTAGTTTATATTACCGTGTATTATATTATTTATATATATATATTATAATATATAAATCATAGATATTTGTTTATATATCATATATATATATATATATATATATACTATATATATATTTCCCCTCGTGAAACCCACAAATCCTTCTGATAACGGAAATTTAAAATAATTAACGTAGTGAAATTGCTTCCGTAATCTTGCCCTCTCTCGCCTTTCAAAATACTGGAAAGTGAAGCTACAGAGCCTCATTCTTCATTTAAGAGTTAGGTGCAGTGAACAACAAAATTGGCAAAGTTGTGAAGTACACTCATGGCTGACCCGCCTTTCGTGTCTGATCGACACGCTGAGTGTTCTGGCTAAGGAGTCGTGAGTAAATATCGCTAGTGATCTGATAGTATACTGTGTGTGCAAAAAATTTTTGCCTGTTAAAAATGAGGTCTCAAGAACTTGGGTTTCTATCGAGAGGTTCTCCAACAAGACATTTCCTTATTTTCTTAAAAAGTGGGAAGGGAAAATATTACTCCATATACATCAGCTTTCTATCCTTCAAAAGTCAAGGAGTGTCACAGTGTGGTGATTCTCCAGATGCGAATCTCGTACGCTCCCTTCCGAAGACACAGTGTAGGACTAAGCCTCACCACTCTCAGGCGACTCCAGGAGGAGGAAAAAGTCTGGGTCCGCTCTCGCAGGATGTCGCCAAGCGTAATACACGAAATGATTAATACTACTCTCAGTTCCTCCATACTCGACTACATCTGGCGTTATCACTCCTCTCGAAATACAAGATCATTAAGATTATTATCGAAATAGTGCCTTTCGCTTTAGTTTTTAATTATCTCTTAAGAAAGATGTTAAAGTCTGCGGAACAACACTAACAACTTTGTCTAACATTTTAAAATAAAAATTTTCAAAGACTGATGAGAGAGAGAGAGAAAGGGAAATATCTACCTCTATATGCAGGCCCTCTTAACCCGTTAGCAAACTAGGCAAATGCCCTCAGGGCCGCAGAACTATGAGGGCGCCCTAGGTGGCTTAGAACGAGGCAGACAATACTAGCAAAACTAGAAACATAAAAATAAATTATACACTATATACTATATATAGTATAATAATATACATATTAACTATATAAATCTATTAATATATATATATATATATACTATAATAATATAATTATATTCTTATATTATATATACTTATATAATATTATAAATACTATAAAAATACTTATATATATAAATCTATAAATATATTAATATATATATATAATAAATATATATATATATATATTATAATAGTATATAATATATATACTATTATATATCATATATATATATATTGATACCCTACTATAGTGATAATTTCTACATATGCTTTTAGGTGAATTTTTTTTCCCTATGGCGGAATGAATGGTTAAGAGGGCCCTGCTCATATGTACTAAAAAATTAAAACATCAATAATAAAAATTTAATGTAATTATGCTTGGGTGTCCTGGCTTGTTAAAGGTCACCAAATTATGTATCAGAAATCGGTCCAAATAAAATCATGTATGTAGAGAAATTAGTTGCAATGTATAAGCAACACGAGTTTTGTGCGTTTCCCTTGTACATACCTGCTAATAATTTATCAATGCTTCTAAGGAAATATGGAACTTTTCTTACATGTTAAAAGATCCTGAAAGTGAAACACTTTTTATTTTTTTATTATTTAAAATTAAACTAACCAATCAGAATGGTTCCTTAAACCGTCAAAGTTCTTGACAAAACCCGGGAAAAGGGAACGGGCAGTCCAAACACCACTTTTTACTGAGAAGGCAGGGTACTGACCCTGCCTTCGAGAAATATATATAAATATAATATAATATTATATTATATACTTATATATATATGACTAATACATAATATATAATATATGCTAAGGTGCTATAAAAAAATATAAATATACTATATAGTATAGGTTACTGATATCATATATATGATAAAGAGTGTGGACTATCCTCGCCCACCACCATCATTTAACTTTTATCTACATATACTTTCAAACTCCTCTATTTACATTCCCTGTCCAACCGAGCTAAACCAATCTGCTGAAACTTTCTTCGGATTCGAAACACAACAATCAAACTATCAGCGTGCAAAAAACAGGGCACATCCCACTCTCTCTCATATTCTATCAATCTAACACTCTCTTCTGCCAACCCAACCTTTATTTCTTTCATTACCTCATTCACATACAAATTAAATGAACATGGAGAAATAGCATTCCTGCCTCATTTCGCTATTAATATTAAACTACCCACACTCACTCAATTGTATTATCTTATTTACAATTCATTAGGTCAGACACAGTTCTTTCCTTGTTTAGGAAATTGTTATTTATATGGTCAAAATATTGATAAGCTCTCTTTGACTTCCTAACTCCTTAGACTATTTCAGCCACCTGACTCTGACATTTTGTTTCTCTTCTATCCACTGTAGCAATAGGTGCTCAAGCTGGCCATACAAATTCAAATTTCAACCCTTATGATAATACACTACAGCTTAGTATCTCCTCTACTGTCACTCAACAACTAAATCCATCAGTAATGATCATTTTTTTTCTAAATTCCATTATTTATCCTAAGTTTTTCTTCTATCTGAACTCTGAAATCTTAAAGATTTTAATGTTTACCACCGGTATTGGATTTCCTTTAGTTCTCGGGATGAGGGTGGTGAACTCTATTTCCATTTTCTATTTAGAACAAACTTTGGTCAAATGATGCAGGACCCTACTCGCATTCTTAATAATCTTGAAAATGAGTCCAATACGCTAAATTTTCTTACATCATCAAACCCAATACAACATTCACTATCACCTCTTCATTACTGCCAATGTAATGCAGATATTCGAAGTGTTTCCTCCACATTCTCTTCATATCCATTTCATCACCCAAAAAGTATCACTCCTATTCATAATTCTATGAAGACTCCCCTTCAATCTTTCTTAACCTTTGAAACCTTCTTCCAGAACATTTTCCTATTCTTTTGTACGACTTTATTCATCCTCCTTCCAAACTTATCATTTGCCTCTTTTTTTTCTCTAATGCAACTTTTAGTCTTCCTTTTTCAATCATGATATATTTCCACACATATTTCTTTCATAACCTCATAATTGGCTTTTACCACATTTAACCACTCCTCTTTTCTGCTGTTAACTTTCTCACATGCCTTTGTTTTCACTGATATATACACACATATATATTAACATTCATACTTCCTCCCTTGGCACATCTACATACTTCTTTTGCACTACTAACAAAAGCTTACTTCATTTGTATTATTATTATTATTATTATTATTATTTTTATTATTATTATTATTATCTATTTATTATTGATTATTTGTCGGTATTATTCATTAATTATTATTATTATTATTATTATTATTATTAATCATCATCTTATTCGCATTCAACTGATTTATTTGCATGTGTTCTCCTGCATATTTTCTCTTTAGTATCTAAATTTGTGTCCTAAGTGTGGAATTCTCCCACTCTCTTCCTCTCTCCTCTCTTTTTTTTTTCCTCTCCATCCATGAACCTACTAACTTAATTTTGCATAAATCAATATGATGAATCGATGATATTTTCAGATCCCCAGCACCATTTTTAGCTGACGCATGTTATTGCTCAAACATACAACAACAGAACATACTCTATTAAGATACATTCAGCCCAAATCATCATACTTTTTCACTTAGATATCATTTCTGCCTACACCAACTCTCGTAAACTTATGGATACTCTTGTGCTCGAAGAATGTCTTACGTGCGTAAATGCCTCTCTCCTAACAGAAATCAATCACCTTCATATAATTCTAATTTTCTGTCGCACCTCCAAAGGCACCTGTCGAGACTATACCATCTCTTCTCTTCGGTCACCAATCCTAACCAATTGATTCACCGAACTTATAATATCTGGAAAGCCTCTACTCACCCCGTCCTAAACATCGTTTAAATTATCCAGAAAGTCTACACCCTCCTCAACGTCACCTCAGGTGGGTCATATTCTAAAACCACACATACCTTGACGTTCTACAACTTAAATTTAACAATTAGTGTTCTAATACTCTCACGAACAAAATCCACCTTTGCTTTGTTCCACAAATCACTCATCAGAATCGAAACTTTTTCTCTCCCCCTTTCTTTTCCTTCTCCACTTACAGCACACACACACACACACACACACACACACACACACACAACACCACACACACACACACACACACACACATTTCCCTCCACATCACTCGTCCTCACATTTTCCTTTCAAATTTGTTTCAGTCAAAGCAAGAAAATCAAATTTACTTTTTCTAAATACATCCTCTCCTCTCTCTATCCGTCTCTCTCATCTCCTTACCATTTAGCCCTCTAACATTCCATTACCAAGACGATTCATACAATTTCGCCGAAAATGGAAGGTCCATGTTCATGGTATGTATAAGCTTTCCAGCCGTATAAATTAAAACGGGTGTTGTCGAGAGCACTGATTCAGTAAGAGAATGTTGAATAATGAGCGCTAGAAGTGACGAACCATTAATCACTGGAGCGTTATGGATGCTCCCTAACACTCCATATAACCAATAGGGGTAATCTCTTAGTTTCGAGAACGCTACCTCCTTTGCCAATATTTATATCTCCTCTACTTGCCAATTCCGGAAATCTACCAAATTTCATCAGAATTGAGGGAAGTTCCCAAGTCAAGCCAATATATAATATATATATATATATATAACTTATATACTATCATATATATATATTATACTATATATATAATATATAATATATTATATATATTTATATACTATACTATATTATAAATATATTATATTCCTTTAAAACAATACATAGGTAATAAATAATATTATAATATAGATATAATAATATATATATATACTATATACTAATAGTATATTATATATATTAATATTAGTATTATATATATAATATATAATATATATATATACATTATGATATATATATATATTTAATACATAATATACTACTAATATACTATATTATATATCTAGATATTGAGAGATAGTTCCCATAGACATAGATATTATATATATATATATATATATATATATATGCTAGGGGTGGTCACTAACCCTAACTTTGGGAGCCGCAAATTTATTAAGCTCTTTCTAAGTGAGCCACATTGTTAAGAGATTAATGATTTACAAAATGAACACACATTTATTACTAACATTATTATTTATTACATTTAATACTAACATTATTATATTACTTATTTATAACATTATTGTTTAATTGCACATCAAGAAATAAGATTTTACTTTTGAGAAGTGCTTTTTCGAGTGTTCATTTTTTGCTGTTAGTTGTTTGAAATCTGGCTGATAATTGACAACGAGTTCGCACTAGTTCACTTAAATATTTATCAGTTAGTTTAGATCGATATTTAGATTTAATGAACTTAAGCGTTGAGTCCAGTGATTCACACACACAAGTAGTCCCAAATATTAAGATAAGTCTCTTAGCACACTCTTCTTTTTAGTGGGTATTTTTCTTCTGGGACCTTCTTCCAAAATTCTATGGCTTAAACGCAACTTCATTGCATTCCTTTTAATCCTTTGTGATCTTGAAGCTCTAGTAGCTCCAACTCTACAGCTGCTATATCCTTTGTAATTGGTGATGAAGCCGGACAGCCATCGCCCACAACATCAACAGCAAAAGGATTTTCCAAGAAGGAAAATGAAAGTTTAAGTGTTCTCAAATCATTAATTCTGCCATTGATTTCTTCAGCAAGACCAGACATTTTACACAAATAATCTTCTGTTTCCACCTGAACGTCAAGAAGGATTTCAGCAATTTTCTTCAAACATTTGAAATGAGCGAATGTTTTAGTCTCAATGTCTCTCCGAAAGAGTCTTAATTTGCTATGAAAGCTAATTACACTGTACACTAAATCAGAAATAAGATTTTTACTTCTTTGTAATGATATGTTTAGCATTTGTAAATGCTGAACCACATTTGTAAAAAAAACCAAACCTAGCAAACACTGGGAGTCATTAAGTTCAGGGAAAGATTTTTCTTTTTCTTGCATAAACTGCTTGATTGGATCAAGTAATTGAAAAAATCTTCCAAGAACATTGCTTACTGATAGCCATCTCACTAAGCAGTACCAAGATACATCATCAGGAAGCTCGTCATTGTTCATGTCTTCTATGAAGGATATGAACTGTCGGTGTGTTTTGGCACTTGAGCGAATGCAGTTCACGATTTGTAGAACTACCTGCATAAATGCGGATATTGAAAATATTTTGATGCTAAATGTTCTCTGCGAATAATACAATGTACAGGTAGGAAATCAGGGTAGGATATGTCAGCATTTAAAAGCCCAAGAAGCCCTTGTTTTCTACCTGTCATGGATGGTTCACCGTCAGAAGCAATGCTGACAATATTACCAACAGCCACTGAGTTTTTCAATACAGCACCATCCAGGGCTTCTTTAATGTCACAACCAAGAGTAGTATCCTTCAAAGTAACCAGTTCTAAGAGCTCTTCCACCACCTCCAAGTCTTTTGGCACATACCACACAAATATGGCTAGTTGCAGTTTATCTTTGATATCTGTAGACTCGTCCAAAACCAGACTAATTGCTGAGCACTTAACTTAAAATTTTTTGAAAATGATTTAAGATATCGCCACTAATAACAGAAACTCGCCTCTTTATTATGTGTCTAGCAGCGGGCATTTTGTCGATCAATTTTTGCAGTTTCTTATTTTCGAGTTCTAAAAAAGAAATAACTTGTGCCATATCCTTCTTAATAAACTCCGCCTCTGTGTAAGGCTTCTTTGCTTTTGCAATATTAAAAGCCAAGGCGAAGCAAGCTTCGGTTATCAAATCGGATTCCTTGGTAAACATTGACATAACCCTAATCTGACCATAAAGTTTTTCCTTTAATGATTTTAATTTAGTTTTCCTTAACTGAGAGCCAATAGGAAAATCTTTACTGAAACCACAGTGGTTAGTGTCATAATGACGTTTTAGATTACTGGCCTTGATCTGTAACTGTGACAACGTTATTTGACACAAAAGACATATTGACTTACCGTTTCTTTCTGCAAAAACGAATTCCTCCTCCAACTCTGTATTAAAAACTTGATTCTCCTCTTCATATTTACGCTTCTTACACAGCATAGTACTGTTAGAACACCAGTAGTTAAATATATTATATATAGTAATATATTATATATATTACTATTTAATATATACACCTTAAATATCATATATAATATACTCTTTTTATTAATATATAATATTATATACTATATATATATATATATTATATATAGTATATATTATAATCCTAAATATATATATAAATATATAGTATTATATAATATATATATATATATATAATATACTTATATATATATACTATATTATTAATAATGATATACATCATATTACTTGGGTCATAGTGATAATATTTATTTATCATATCTTCTATTATATATATATATATATTATTTATACTTATATATCTATATATCTATATATATATAGTATATATAATATATATATATAATATAATATATATTCTATATATATATATATTATATCAATATACTATCATTATATATATATATATATATATATAGTAATACTTATATATAGTATATATACTACTATATATATAATATACTAATATATATATTATACTAGATTTATATATATATATATAATATATATCTTAATATATATATATATATAGATTAATATATATATATAATATATATATATATATACAATTTATATATATATAATATATACTTATATATATATATATATTATATATATATATATATATCTATATATATATATACTACGGATAATTACTACTATATTATATATATATATATTATTATATATATATTTAATATGTATGTATATATATATTATCATATTATATTAATAGTATATATAATTATATATTAACCTTATATAATGATATATTATTATTGTTATCATATTATTATATAATATATATATACTATATATATAACCTTTTAGACTCTGGTGAAGAGACTTGTTACATTACCTTTCTCAAGCCCGGGACTACAGGAACCCAAAAGCGGCTGGAGATACTCACCCCACAATGCCTTATCGCATCGCTCATACTTACAAAACTCTTATCATAATTTGACATGGCAGCCACCTTCGGTAATTATATTTATATATACTTATATATATATAATTATCACTATATATATATTATATAATATATATATAGATATATTATATTATAGTATAGTATATAATACTAATATACCATAGCATCATTATTTATATATATATATATATTATTTACTCGTTATTTAACTATGAAAATTAAATAATAAATACCGCTTATTCAAACTATTTTTTTTTTTTTTTTTTTTTTTTCAAAAAACAAAAAACAAGTTTTTTTCTTCTAAAACAAAATAATATTTTACTAGTTTACATAGTTTTTTTTTAAAATTATTTAGAGCTAATTTTATTACTAATAGTATTGAAAATAGTTTTTCCCCTTAGATTTGGATATTTAAAAAAAAAACAAAAAAATAAAACACGGAAAAGTGCATTCAAGCAGCATGCCTGCACCATTTAAACAGTTATTTACATTAGGGTTGGATGAAATAAAACTACTCAAGGCTTATTCATAAAGAAATAATCTCTAAATAATAACACAATATTAAAAAGTAAAATAATATATTATTTTGTAAAAAACCAAAAATGATAAAAAAAAAACTTAAATCGTAAAAAAAAATTGATTTTTACAATTATATATATATATAAAATATCATAAATATATATATATTTATATATATATATATATATAATCATATATATAATATATATATATATATGATATAGATATATACTACTATATATTATATATATGATGAGTACTAGATATATATATTATATATTATAATATATACCTAATATATATACTATATTAATACTATATATATATATATATTATAGGGTGTCCAAGAATGAAACGGCGCCACTTCAATACGTGTATATTGATGGAAAATAAGACCATATTACTCTATAAATGTATCCTCGTTAATGTTTCGTTACGGAGATACAGTTAACACCAGTCAGCTGTATAAATTAAATATTGCGACACCGGCCAGACCATCCGTAGTAGACGTGGCACTCACAACCAGAGGAACGATCAGTCACTTATGGGCACAGGAGAATCCTAGTGCAATTATGGAACACCATCACCAGCACGAATTTAAATGTAATATGTGGCTGAGGTTACTGAATCATAATCTCCTCGGCCCCCATTTCCTACCTGACTGCCTGAGCGGTCAGAACTACCTTCAATTCCTCCAGAATGGGCTCGGAGTGCTCCTTGAAAATGTACCCTTGTCAAATCTACGGCACATGTGGTTTCAACTGGATGGCTGCCCAGCTCACTTGAAATAGAACACGCACCTTGGCTTAATACTAACTACCCTTTACGATGGATATAGGTCGGGGAGTCACTGTTGCCTGGCCTCCACCTCCACCGGACCTTACACCGTTGGAGCTCTTTGCCAGGGTCGCAACCAAAGGCGTCGTATACGCCATCTCGGTCAATGACGTGCAGGAATTGCAGAAAAGAATCAGGCAATCGTGTGCAGATAAATGCCGGTCTACGACAACGTCCGTTTTACGGAGGTGCCGTTTATGCATCAGGGCTTCGGAGATGGGCGTACTTTGAACACTTATTGTAACCTGTATCTGTTGTATTATAATATCCTGAATAAAGGTATGCAATCGTGTTTATTGGGAATCTTGTGTCGCATAACATATTCCCACCCTCCTAGGTTGGCTCCATCGCTAATAACTCCGTAACGAGGCGTTACCGAGCATACATGTATAGAGTATTATGCTTCTATTTTAAATCAATGTACCCATCAATGAAATGGCGCCGTTTCATTCTGGGACACCATAAATATATATATAATATATATATATAAATATATAGTTATATTATATATACATATACTAGAGTATATATATATATATATATATATATTATATCATATATATATTAATATACATATATATATATATATATATATAGTTATAAATACATATTATATATATATATATATATAGGTGCAGAGCAAAATGTAATACTCGGAATGCTTCCCTTCTTCCATATTTTTGGATGCTTTGGTATTTTGACTTACGGTTTACTTACGGGAGCAAAAACTATCATCGTTCCAACATTTTCTGCCGAAGCTTTCATTAATGGGATACCGAAACATAAGGTAAATTCAACATCAAATATTGGAGAGTTCTCTAATAATAATAATAATAATAGATTAATAATAATAATAATTAATAATAATACTAATATATAATAATAATAATAATAATTAATAAATATAACTAATAATAATAATAAAATAATAATATATAATATAATAATCAAATACCATAATACACAATAATAACCATACTAACATTAACAATAACAATAAACCAATAACACATAACACGTGGAACAATTAATACATAATAATAATAATAATAATAATAATAATAATAATAATAATAATAATTAATAATAATAATAATAATAATAATAATAATAATAATAATAATAATAATAATAATAATAATAATTAGAGCTTTTATATGAACTTCTTTTTAGTTATATTTAAAATAAAAAAATATAAGTTATTAAGCTTTAATAAGGGCTGTGATACATTAACTAACGTTTTTCAGTCGATTAATAATATAGTTCTGTATATGTATATACTTATATATATTATATAGTATTATATATATATATAATACTAATTATATATCCATACTATATACCTATATATATATATACATATATATATACTAAGGTAATATATATATATATACTATACTTATATATATATTATATATATATATCATATATAAATAAATACTATATATATATATATATATTATATATATATATATTATATATAGTAATATATATATATATTATTAATATATATTATATATATATATAATATATATAGATAATATATAAGGTCAGATACTATATTATTTTTATTAATTATTATCTATTATTATTATTAATCATATATTATTATTATTATTATTATTATTATTATTATTATTATTATTATTTTATTTATTATTATTATATTATATTTCAAAATGATACTTATTATCCTTTCTGTTTTGCCATTCTGCATTCGCTTACAGAATAAGGCCTTTTGCACGTAGTTCCTCTCTCTCATCAATCTGTTTGAATAACATCGCCAAAGACACAAGCGGATTCCACTAAAGAGCGGTTCAGCACGGTTTATGATCGCAGCGGCTCCTGTTGGATACCATTCGTATGGCTACATTCTTCTCCCAAAAAAAACAATAGAGAGACGATATCGATATTATGAAGGTATTAATAATAATTATTCGAATTCCCCTTAACTACAACACTTGAAGGATTTATGAAGTATTAGTTATATATATACTATATATATAATGATATATTTATACTATACTATATATATTTATATATATATATATATATATATAATATTATATATATATATATATAGATATATAGGTATATATTATATATATTATATCGCTCATTTCAAAATATCTCAACTATTTCTCTCCCCTCATTCTCCCCTCTCCACTCCAGCAAACACACGCCTTATCACCTACCAGCAGTGTTTCTTTAGGCATACCCCCGGGGCTTTGATCCCCCCCGGGAGACAGTCGAAGTGCCCCTCCCGGGAGAAAATCGAGCATGAATTAATTTTGCCGTAAATTTACAACAATAAAAACAAGGTAACCATCAATTAATAATATTTAAATCTATAATTAAATAAGCAATAAATTATAAAATCAGCCAGAATGATGGGGAAAACTATGCCTTAGTTGGCCAGTCAAAATAAGCAATCAGTGAAGTCAAGATGATCAAATGAACTTTCCATTGCTATAGAAAATTTCTTTCGGGAAAAGGTACTATTAAGTTAAGGAGTGTCTTTGGTCAAAGTTCATGGTTTATCTCGATGATATTATTATACTATATATATTATATATATAATATATATATATTAATATATAAACTATATTAACTATATATATTTTCATTATATATAATATACTATAGTATATTATATATATATAATATCATTTATACTATATATATAACTATTTTAAAATACGGTATACTATATAATATCTGAGGATATCAGGTCAATTATATATATATACTATATATATATACTATCGTACTATATATATATAATATACTATATATTATATTAAAGAGAAAAAATAAAGCTGTTAAGTTTTAAAATTAATACATAGAATCATTGGCTCGCTCTTGCCAGCGTTCAACTTTTATAAGTGTTGGATGGAGTGGACCATCAAAGGCACAAGGCTGGCCAAGGGTAGTTTTTCGTCAACCTTTAAAATTTTTCCCCGCGTCCAGAGAAAACCTTGGCCGAAAAAAACCGGGTTAAAAAAAGGTCACGGAAAAAAAAAAACTAGAAACAAAAAAACGAAAACAAAAAGGATGCCGTAAAAAAATAATTATGATTTTAATTATCAGTTATTTCATAAAAAAAATACTCTATTTAATTGCTCATACATATTCTTCAATAATATATATCTATACTACCATATATACTAGTATTATATATATATATATATATAT
Organism: Trachelipus rathkii; assembly: GCA_015478945.1. Lineage (NCBI taxonomy): Eukaryota > Metazoa > Arthropoda > Malacostraca > Isopoda > Trachelipodidae > Trachelipus > Trachelipus rathkii. The sequence continues at coordinate 21,697 of JABUQX010039801.1, read as the reverse complement.
AACTACTACTATACTATTTATATATTATATATTATACTATACTAATATATTAATTAATATATCATATATATATTATTTTATTAATATATATCTTCTTTCTTTCTTCTTCATCTACCTTTTTTTCCCCCAAGATTTGGGAGTAAGGTGCGTTTCCATGCACAGGAAACAGAAAAGCAGTAGGAGAATAGGACAAAAGTCGAAAAGAAAGCCCAGTCTTAACGCTCCCCCTCTTGTACCATTAATTATTAGCACTCGTACCGCCAATTCAGAAAAATTCCACCCTGGAGCATCACGGGACCGTGACGGATCCTCATTCTATGGTAAATCGTCAAAGTGTAAGGGTTTATCCGCGATAATTTTTTCTCTGTTCGGGCGAAGTGATGAAATTTTTTCAGGGCCATTATGTAATCCAGGTAAAGATGTCATCTTTTTTAACGTTAGATATTTTTGTGTATACTAAAGACAATTTTAAAAACAATATATTTCATTTTTAAAACTATTTTTTTGAAAATTTGTTCAAGGAACAAATTTAACAAACTAATGCATATACAAAGAAATTAATCAAGCTAAAAAAATGTTTGCAATCTCCTTACCTGACTACAATAAGCTCTGAAAGATTTCATCCACTGTCGCCCCGAATAGAAAAAATAATATCGCAATTTTCATTTCAAATTCAAAAAAAAAGTGTTTGGGAAATTGGACAACGGGCTCCCGAGCACAAAATACTCCAAAATAATCGAAAAAGTACTTCTGTACATTTTCAGACTAATCGCACCTATCTATGCAAATTCACAGCTTTGAAGTTCATTTCGAGAAAAAAATCTGGAAGTGTACGCGAAAGAAATGTGCTTTCTGAAAAACTGAAAAATTTTGAAAATTCTTGAAAGAATGACTACAGACACAGTAAAAAACTCGAATAAACTTTTTCAAGGGCAAAAAAAAGCCTACATTTTGGTGATTTATACTATTACTCAAAAAATCGACTGAACAAATCCGAATTTCCCTTATGTCCAAGTTTTTCAGGTGGGGCTGAAAATGGGACCCGAAAATAGGCCAACATTGTGTTCTTGCCCTTACAGAACACAGGTTTAAGATGCAGTAGTGAGTACGCTCGGAATTACAGCAGCACAGGGACACTGCCGCGTGAAACTTCTGTTATTAGGTAATGGGCTAATTTTGAAGGAATTAACTTGAAAAAAAACATTAGAAAAAACAATTTTTTAGAGTAGTGGAGGATAAAAATCCCGTAGAAAACGTTCTTGCCAATTGTTAAAATACCGCAAGGGAAAAGCAGAAAACTATTGCACCACGTTTACATTAGTGGTGATCTTTGATTTAAATTTATGGTGTACCTTGATTTACGTTAGTATTTGATGGTGCTTCTAATTTAGCTGGAAAAGTTGGAGGTGTTAAAAAAGGCTTCAGAAGAGGCCAACACAAAGAAGTTCCTATATAGTACACTGTAAAACAATATATTGTCCCTGCAGCAGTCTCCTGCAGGAAATAAAAATCAGCGCTGCAAAAGTTTTTTTTCCTATCTTTATATTTGAAAGACATTTACAAACTGGTTTTAGCAAGTCACCAAAAAAAAGAAAAATATTTTGCGCTGATATTCAATTCATTAATAATGATCCCCACAATCCTCAAGATTCCAGCAATAGCATTGAAGTGACGATGGGTTATCTTTAGTAAGAGCGATAAAGTGAATGCTGTCTTTCAGGAGCTTAAAGTTCAATTTGATTGGCTTGTGAAGCATTATCGACCACAAGAATGGGAACATACCTGATTAATTTTGCACGGGGCACTCTTGCTGAAATCAGAAATTGAAAGTTTTCTTGTCACTGTTATGTAATTGAGATGAACTCCTTAGGCACTCTCTCTTATCTCTAGCAATGCCTTTGCCAAAAGCAAAGGACGTTTGAGTATGACCCAAATTCATCCCCCCATATTACTGGAACAAAATCTGCACCTAGCAAAAATATTTGCAAATTCAGTGTGGAGACGTCAATAGTGGACTTACAAAAAACCGTTAGGTGTTGAAATAATGGAGTGAGTTGCATCTGAAGTGTGGCCTGAATTGCTGATTGAGAGATACAGAAAAATGATTTAAAAGGATGAAAATATTCACTGCCGCATAGTGTAATTTGAAGACAAATGAAGAAAGGTTTCAATCGACAAAATCACTATTGGTATTAATGATATTTGCTAGATCAGCTTTCACACGTTTCAGTGCATTGACAGGGCCGAAATTTACGGATTTTATATAAGTTTAGAAAATTTTGTGACAGATTTCCGAATCCGATGCTTAATACTGAAGGTGCTACGCATCCAGTATCCAAAATTCCTTCATCATTTTCTATAAGTATCCAAATTCCATGCGCTCGAAAAGCGAGAATATAAAAGGCAGATGAAGAGCCCGATTGTCGAAACAAATATTGAGAACAGGGCGGCACTGTGGGATATTGCCGTACTCATTATGATACAAAAAGCTCTTTTGAAGAATTACTTTCTTCGTCATTCCGTGTATACGATCAGCCTTCGCGCATTAGAAGATATGGTTCCAGCTTACTATTTGAAACCCGTAATACTAAGGTCAAGACAAGAAATTTATGATGCTGCACAGAACGCGTCAACCTTTAACTGCCAGCTTCGTATGATTCTGGCATAAGCATTCACAGGCGTCTGAGGATCCAACTGAGGATTTTCTTTACAAAAAGACACAAAAACGGTTAGACTTTGATATTGCGACGAAGAAAAACTCGTCGTTATACGCGACTCTCCTTAATAAACTTACTTCTTCTAATATATTATCTCGGGTCGATTTTATTTCAGGACTTTCCAGACTATCATCATTAGTGTAATATTATATATAGTATACTCATACTATTATATTTAATCATATACTATTATATATAATATTATTAATTATACTATATATACTATATATACTAATATATATATACATAGTATTATTAATAATATATATATATATATAGTATCATTAAAACTTATATATATATAATATATGATATATATACTATATATATTTATATATAATATATATAATATCTTATATACTATACTATATATATAGTATATACTTAATATATATACTATTATCGTATATTACTACTAATATAATTATTAACATCTAATATACATATATATATACTATATACTATATATTATATCTATAGTATAACGTATATATACTATATAGACTTATATATATATTATATATATATATTATAATATATATCCTATATATAATATATATTTATATATATATACTAGATATATATATATATATATATATGATTATTATATATATATACTATATATATATCTATATATAATAATATATATATATTATAATATCATATATACTATATAGGTACTATAATATATAACACTTTCGAAGGCCGTATCCCGACGTTAGTACTTAAGTAAGTTAGGGGTATTAAAGAGTAAGTTTAAAGGAATCGTATAACGACGAGGTTTCTTCGTCGCCATACAAGATCTAACTGTTTTTCTTTAGAAATCCTCAGTGGATTCTCATGGACCCCTTCGATGCTTCACTCATCATACAATGCGATTAAGGTTTGGCAGCATTCCTTATTTCCTTGTCTTACTTATAGTATTCGCGTTCGACTAGGTACTGATACTAAATCGTTCAACCCAGTGAGGCTTATCGTTTAAACAAGGAATGACAAGAAAGATTCCAAAAGAGCTTTATTAACTCGCATATCTCACGCTCCGCTTCCAATATTTTCGACAATGGGCTTTCATCTTCCTTTAAAATATTTCGCTTTCGAGCGATGGAATTGATATCTAAAAAAATGAAGGATTCAGGTCCAGCTAGGTACACCTTTCCGCACTTAACATCGGAAAATCCTTCATTTTTTATATTAATACATGCTCAAAAGCGAAATATTTAAAGCAGATGAAAGCCCATTGTCGAAAATATTGGAAGCGGACGTGGAATATTGCGAGTTACAAAAGCTCTGTGAAAAATCTTTCTTGTCATTCCTGTAACGAAAGCCTCGGTTAAAAGATAGTTCAGTACTATGAACCGGATTACTAAGTAAGACAAGAAATAGAATGCGGCCAGAAGAACCTTAATGCGATTGTATGATGATAAGCATCGATTGGTCTGGGAATCCAACTGAGGATTTTCTAAACAAAACTGTAGACTTGTATGCGACGAAGAAAACTCTCGTATACGATTCCTATTAAACTTTACTTCTTAATACCCCTAACTTAATAAGTACTAACGTCGGATCGGCCCCTCCGAAAAAGTGTTATTATAATATATTATATATATATATAATATTACTATATATACTTATTTATACTATATATATACTATATATATATATATATATAATTATATATAATTATATATACTATATATCTATTATAATATCTACTAATAAATATATATATACACATATATATATATATATATATACTATATATATATCATATATACCTATACTCTAATATACTCATATATCTTCAATCTAGTGTATACTCATGCTACCAGCCGCGACTCCGCGTACCATTACGCCACCTCTTATTTCCTTACTTAAAAAGGTCATATGTATTGTCAACTAGCTAGCTACTCAATATCCTTGACTTACCTAAGTACTCTCTCCTCTCATGAATGAAGTTTTCTAATAACCACATATCCCGAATTCTATTTATCTAACTTCCCAAATAAATTTCACAAATAATGCTATATTTTTGCAAGTTAAAGATTTGGCTTATATCGGATATTTACTACTATTTCAGAACGACCAGTATCCTTACATAAGACTTAAGATTTAGCTGACAAGAGACCAAGAATATCATCTATCCTTTATTTTTATGTACATCTATGCTCTCGCTATTACTTATGTGCCCCCCCCATCGGAAATCTCTGTAAAGACCCCCCTTCGGAAGAAAATTGTCTGAAAAAACACTGCACACCAGCACCACTCTGTCTCTCATACCGCTTTTGCTTGCATCTTTGTTCCAGTCTATACCAAGCAAATCAGAATTACACTTTTCATATAGTTGATCGATTACATTATAGTCTTAAATACTAATATAATATATATAATATCTTCCTATATATTTACTTATTATAATAACATTATATAATATATATATATTCATAATATATAACTATATATAGGATCCCCAATTTTTTACTCTTCCATTTTGTCACCTCATTATAGTTACTCACTTAGCATGAATTCTATAATAGTATATATATATATATTTATAGTACGTACTCTATATATGTATATATATATATTATATATATATAATATATATCACTAATCATGACGTAATATCTCTAAAGCGATAGAACTCTACTCCACTAGAATATAAGTCACATGGTAGACGATTAAACTTTATTACAATACACATATTTTAAACTCTATAACTATACTAACGTCTACTATATATAATATTATATACTATTACTATCACTAATATAATATATATATATTACATATACTAATATTATATATTATATACTATATATACTATCACAGCTCACCGTCTGAGTTCCATCAAGACCTACTCGACGTAGATATCATATATAAGAATCTGCCATATCATACATATCATATATAGGTCCAGTCAACTCACGCCGTTTATACCGTAGTATCATCGCAGCTCAGAGCGTACGAATAACGTTTTTATATATTCATATATCGCTCTTTTCAATGAAAATTACTTATATCATAGAATGTAGTCATATAATATTATATATATATCTCAGTACATATAGTATATATCATCATTATTACTATTTACTATCAACATACTATTCTATTGGCTTTAGTACACTCAGATATCGCTAGTCATAGTTCGTGATAATACATTATACCGAGATCACTGTCGCCACGTATCGGACGCAATGATACACATGAGCATATACGTCGCTCAATAAGAATCTCTCTCTTCAATCAGACTATATAACTGACCCCACTCAATACCGGCTATCTAATAACCTCTATATATAATAACTCTCCTCGACCACCTATTCTATATACTATATACTATATTATATATATAATATACACTATATACATATGATATATATACTACTAACTATATATATACATACTATATATATATATATATTATATATATATATATATATTTTGTACAGAAAATAAGTAATATATAATATTAAGGGGCTGAGTGCCCTATCAAGGAGGAGGTTGTACTCGTTTAACGTCCGAGCAGGACGAAGCCAACGCCCAGGGGAGAATTAGCTCACATTCTCCCCACGACAGTGGGCGAACACTGGGACCCTACGCTTTGATGGCGAGTGCTCTACCACTGAGCTACCGGGCGCTTTGATATGAATAAATATTAAAATAACTAAAAAAATAAAAAATATACATATACATACATAAATACACACACATATACATATACATATACAAATACATATTAGTATAACACTACCATCATTAACAATATTTTTCATCCTTGCAATTATTCAATAATATTTAATACCAATAATTTATAAAACTTAATCTCTAACACTAGCACTATTATCAATTAATTAAAATTCAATATCACAATAATATTTAATATTAATATTTATAATAATTTCGCACCAAATCACTTAGCCACTGCATTTCAATAAAATTTAATAACACTATTAATAAGAGTAAAATAAGCAGTATTCACCTTAGCTCCACATTATTATTACTTAAACTATTTGTATAGACACAATATGTTGGTTGGGTGGCGGTCAGATGCCAAGTATTTGAAACGCTAATCCACCGTTGTGCAAGTGAAGACGAAAAACTGTAAGATGTTCCGAGCCCCCAAGCCTGTTTAACTCGAGAGTCCATTTGTGAGACTAGCTGATTCTAGGTGTCAAGGTTGGTACACAACCTTTATGAACTAAATTATACAAAATCAAGCAAAAGAGACCATTTTGTCAAAAAATTGGTTATAATAATTGATTTTTTTCAAATAATCACTACCGTAACAATAAAACATTTTTACTTAATTGTCTTAATATTTAACGTGTTTGAGTTAATTATTACTTATTCTAAATTATCTAAAATTTTTCAAATTATGTTAGCGAAAATATTTTTATTCGATTATTTTCTTTTCTTAGCTTTAAGGTAACGGAGCTTGACTGCAACAATTTCAATTTATTCTTTATTCCATTTTTCCGAGAGAAGCTATTGCACGTTCGAAAAATTCTGCTCTTTCTAGAAGTTATGGCTGCTCTTTTCTTTCCGTTCCGTCTCGTTGTTATCACCCCCGGACTCAACGACACCAGAATATACTATCAATATATATACTATATATAGTATATATTATATATATATATAGATATATATTACTATATATATATATACTATATATATATTTTCCAAAAGAAATATGTATAATATACATATATACTATATTAATCTTATAATATATTTTATATATACTAGATTATATATAATATATTACGTATATATATATATATATATATATATATACTAATATATATAGTTATATATATTATATATATTATCGGTTATCATACTACCAATATATACTATATATATATACTATATTATATATATATATATATATCATATATATATATATATAAACATATATATCATATAAGGTATGTACCTTATATAATATATATATATATATCTTTGCTTAGTATATACTACCACACATATCTAGCAATTTGTTTCGATATACATAGATACTCTCACTTATTTTAATAATATAAATAAAATATCTAATTTCTTTAATGTTATTATTCATTCATTAAATACTTTTTTACCATAATCTAAATCCGTCAATAATAATATATATATATATATTACTAATATATATACTATATATATATATAACATATATTATATATATTATATTTATATATATTAATATATATATATAGCATATTATATATAATATAAATATACTACTATATATCTATATAGTATAACTATATATATATACTACCAATATAATATATACATAATATATAGTATATTATATTATATAACTATATATATATATAACTATAATAGTATATAATATATATATAATACCTAATATATATATATATATATATATAATATATATATAATTATATATAACTTATATTATATATAATAATAGGATATGGATTGACTGAAACTATGATTACTCATCTAGTACCAAGAAAATATAAATATGCACTTGGATGCGGCACTCTGATGAGCAACAGTGAGGCAAAGGTGATTTCTGAGACTGGCGAGACATTAGGAGCAAATGAAGTTGGTGAAATTTGTCTCCGAACGCCATCTGTGAGTTACTCTAGAATTCATCACATTTTCCTTTTAATTAATAATGAAATAGGAACAAAAACAATCAACTAATGACATTATTACGCCTTTTTTTTAAAGATTATGAAGGGATACCTACGTAATATAAAAGCTACGAATGAAATGATACGAAATGGTTGGGTTCACACGGGAGACGTTGGATACTACGATGAAAAGGAATTCTTTTATATCATTGACCGAACAAAAGACATGATTAAAACACAAGGCTTGCAGGTAAGATATAGCTTTAGTAGATGTTCAAATAGTGATTAAATCACAATGCAGTCTTAAAATAAGTTACTCATATATAACGTAAAATAAATATACATTAACTATTAGATATTATTATACTTTATGATTACATCTTTGATAAATTTTACAGATTTCTCCCAGTGAAATAGAATCAGAAATCCAAAAGCATCCTTCAGTAGCTGAATGTAGCGTCATCGGTAAACCTGACGACAAGTACGGAGAGCTTCCTTTAGCGTTTATTGTTCCTAAGCAAGAAATTTCTCCAGCAGAAATTCACAAGTTTTTGGAGGATAAGTTATCAAGTCACAAACAATTGAAAAGATATAATATTTGTTGATTCTCTATCCCAAATCGGAGAATATCCCACATTCAATTCTTCACACTCTCATTCTCAATATAACGTACGCTTCTTTCGCAGATCTCATTGGGCTCAAATCATGATCCATTTTCTTATATTTGTGTGTGCCACTGCTAATTCAGAATAATTACCGACGAGTGCTTAACTTTTAAGATCACTTAATTTTTACCGCGACAATGTGAGGATTGTAATGCCGAGTTGAGATGGTTGGATGCAGTCTTCTTCCACATATATTTTCCACCTCAAAATCCATGTAGCTGATCTCATTTTTTCCGCTCCATTTAGGCTTAGAGACTTTAGCAATAGGAGTAAAATAAAAATTATATTCTCCTCATCAAATCTGATATTTCACATTCCAACTAGAATTACTGCAGGATATACATTCTCGGTAAGCAATCGGCACTTTACATTAAAATCCGCTGTTTGGTTTGCCCTAATTACAAGTCTTATGGTATCTTTTTCAAAAAACATCTCAGCCAATCACGACGATTGTTCCTGTTGCAAACACTCAAATGAAAATTATTTTACTGACCTCCTTTTCTCCTCTAAATCAATTGGATCAATGGCACTTCCTCCTATCTCATTAATCCAAGGCATAATCTCCTTAAATCCCCCTTCTGATCGTAGGAAGGCAAGACTGCGACCTTAGCATCTTTACCGATTTGTGAGAGTAGGTGTTTAACTGATGCTGCCCTCGATCTCAATTATATCACTGCACTCTAAGCATTAGATTTCCTTCAGTGTGAGGAATTTCGCTTGTGTCGATCCTATTGAAAAAAAAGTTTAGCCTATTATCGTTCCCTACTATTCTATAGTTATGTATTTATATATATAATAAAATATATATATATATTTATCTATATTTCTCTATAATATATCATTAATAAATATATATATATATATATATATATATGTCAATACTTATATGCTATATATATAAATATATTATAACTAGGAGATTTGTTCCCTAATCTTAAATTTCCGATTCAATGCTCTCTGAATGAATGAATATTTCGCGGTAGGTCACCTCAATCTTGATGAATTCAAGTCTTTATAAAAACTTCAATTTTTAGCAAATGACCCTCTAAACTACACCTACACTCTCTTTCATCTACTTTCGATGCGCTCCGACTTCCTTGACAATAATCCTTGATCATTAAAATAAATGTTCTTGATGCCTACAGACCACCAATACGTCTCTTGTGTACGTTTCAAAAATAGCATTTTGTTATTTTAGTTATCTCAGGAGCAAGAGTTAAAAAACACATTTAGATAATTGTCTACTAAATTATTCCTCTTGAATTACTGGACCCGGACCTGACTTATCAAGATCCCATAAAATTAAATAAGAGATATAAATAGTTAAATCCGAGTTGCAACATTCATAATATTTTCAAACAGTCATGTTTATTGCCCTATAACTAAATACAACAATGTATTTTACATTCCCCAACAAAAGAAATTTCGATTATTGCTCTGGCTTCAAATTCAAAATATTACGGGTTTTCGAAAGAAACCACGCCTTGATTTACCTACCCCCAATGAAGAACTTTCTTACCATATTAATTTGGGGTTTGTTTTCTCTTTTAACCTTTTTACATATGATATAGCAGTTAATATATATTTGTAAAAAAGTATGTATATAAACACATAAAAAAAATCTTCCCATCCGTATATGAAAAATACTTAATTTATAAAAATAATGTTTGTCTATTATATGAAACATACATATTGTTTTCTGTTGGCGACAATTTTGGAATAATAGTACGCTGCACGCAATCAAGGATGTGCGAAATGCACATTTAATGATAATTCTATATCTATTTTAACATTGCATCACCGCATTAAACTTTAATGTCATTTAGAGTACAGTGTAAGTTACCTCTATTCTTCTATTCTTATATTTGTTATCTTTTTATGATTATTTATATATTATTAATTTATTATTATTATTATTATATATAGTTATAACTTAATTATATTTATTATTATATGATATGCTCGATTTATTATTAATTATTATTTTATTTATTATTATTAATTAATAATTATTATTAAATTCGATTTTATGAATATATTATCATACTTTTATTTAATGTATTATTCATTATTCATTATCTATTTAATTTATATAATCTATTATTATTATTATTATTATTATTATTATTATATCATGATTATTATCATTTTTATTATTCGTTTAATTTTAAATTTTATATATTATTTTTTTTTAAATTATCATTATTTTTTTCATTATATATTTTTATTAATTTTTTTTCCTATTATTATTTTATATTCATATATTATTATTATTGTTATTATATATTTTTTTCTTTTATCGAGTATTAATGGTGAGTATTAATTATTATATTCATTATTTATTATCTATATTATTATTATATTTATATATATTATTATTCTTCTTATAATATATATTATGTTATTATTATTATTTATTATAATTATTATTATTATTCTCTATGATTTATTCATATTATTATTAATTATTCTTTATTATTATTGTTTTTATTCATTTATTATTATTTATTAATTTATTAGTATTAATTATTACCTTAAACTATTATTATTAATTTATATTATTATTATTTATTATTATTAATTTATATTATTATTATTATTATTATTATTATTATTATTATTATTAAAATTATTAATTATTATTATATTTATTATATTCATTGATTATTTATATATATTTATTATTATTTTATTTCATTCTAAATATTACGACGTCAGTAGTTTAGTAGTAGTAGTAGTATAGTATGGTCTAGTATATCGGTTATAGTTATATTGTTAATTTATATTATTCTTATATTATCTATATTTTATTAATTATTTTTATTATTATTATTATATTATTTATCTATATATATTTTTTATTACTATTTTATTACTATTATATTATAATTTTATTATTTTTTAATTTTTTATAATTATTAGTAATTATTATTATTATTATTATTTATATTATTATTATATTAATATATTATTATTCATTATTTTATTATTTATTATTATTAGTTATTAGTTAGTTATTATTTATATATTATTATCTTTTTATATATATATAAATAGATTTAAATTAGTTAAAACGTTACTAATCAGGGTTATTAAAAGAAATGATGATTATTTAATAATTCCTTCCCCATTCTGTCAATATTTATCATTAATGTTATCGATAACATTACAAATTATTTAAGATAATATTTGATTTCAATATTCTCACTCCAAGTTATACAAATTCGAGTGTGTATATAAGTAATTATACTTATATATATATATATATATATATAGTATATATATATTATATCGTATAAATATAAATAAGTATATATATAATAATTAATTATATAATATCTAATATTATATATATATAATATATTATATTATATACTAACATATATTATTTATATTATTAGATTCACAGAGAATATGGCTCTCCTCCCGGCAAAGCGAATTCGTCCTTTCACTCTACCGACGATCGGAGACCTCTTTATACTCCTGCTTCCGCCGTAAGTCTTGGTGTAGCTAAAATATAATTACTTTTAAATAAGAAAATAATTATATTTCATTACTTTGCAAAAGCAAAAATTTAAAATAAATTTACATATATGCATTATTCTGAAAAAAGACTGGGTCCGCAGGAAAATGCTTTAAAATTAATTAAATTTATTTCTTTTGGACTGACTAAGCAGAAATTGACGAAATGACTGGAAGTAAATTATCCCTTTCTTATATATAATAATTAATTGAAATTAAGTGTTAACTTTCAAGAATTTTCTATTATATTAAGTATTTAATTGTGTTTAAATATTCTATTAATAAATTTTATTTTATTTTTTTCTATTATATTATAATATTTTTAGCATATATTATTTTATATTATTATTATAATTATTTATTATTCATAGTTTTTATATACTATATAATTATTTATATATATATATAATATATATATATTATATATATATATATATAATATTTATATTATAATATATATAATATAATATATATATATATATATATATATATACTATATTATATATAAAATAATATATATTAAAATATATAATTATAATTATATATATTATATATATTATATATATATACTATATTATATAATATACTTCTTATATATATATATAATATTAGTATATATATATATTAATATATATACTATTATATATAAATAATTATATATATATATATTATATTATATAGTATATAAATATATAATATATAATAATATATCTTACAACATTATAAGACAAATAGTATATCTCGTCAATTTTATAAGATACGCGCAGTTATTGTAAGATATATTTATTTACATTAATTATAGTATCTTAATACTATATATATATAAGTTTTAAATATCTATATATAATATACTATATATTAAGTGATTGGCCAATTCGGGCAGCTTATTCCGCATTCGGATTCAGATTGCTTCCAAAGATTTTTACAAAATTAAATTGACAAATATGACAAATATTCATTTTCAAATATTTATAGGATAAATTTTAATAAAATTTCTTTTAATTTTTTAAATTTTCTTACTTTTTATTATATATTACAATTCATTTAAAAAATAAAAATTATCAAGTTATTTTCTTAATTTAGATCTTTACCATATGTTTCAGGAGTCATTCTATTTTCTTCTTATGGCGTCTATAGTACCCGTAATTGAAATATTTTCTATAGTCTGAGTTGCTGCAGGAATAGTGATACTTTTTAGGTAATTATAGTTTTTGAAAAGTATTTCTCTATTTTCTCTATTTTTTTCATCCAACAGCGATTTCTACTCACCGTCTCTTACAGAGATATTTGCTTACCTAAATCTTTAGAACCAGATTGTCTTCTAACTATGATAACATAAACTTGATCCAAAATTCTTCTATTTATCAGTATTTGAGTTGAAGACTTCTTTGTCTTGAAGCGTAATTGTTTCCATAAATTTGACCTTTTACAGCATTAGCAGAAATTTAACTTCTTCAGGCTATAACACACTTCTCATAGCATAAGAAAAGATTCTTACCTACAAGAATGTGTAGAACAGCGCGTAAATAGTGGCATATAACACAACTTAAATAACGCCAAATAATAGTATGAATATTTTACAGCTTATTCTATTTGAAACATGGACCCCAAAACAAACATGACATCATAACCTAACATATTTTACTTTTTAATAATATATATACTATACTACTACTACTAACATAATATATAGTCTAACTACTATAGTATTTCTAATTCCAAATTCGATATATATACTATATATATATATATAATATACTTATAATTATAATATAATAATACGTAATATATTACTCAACACGCTCACCGTCATATATCCGCATACATCCCTGCTAACTATATAGTATTAATACTGAGTGTATACAATATATTATTCTATATAGCGCCATTACTCTTCTAATATATATAATTATTATTCATCCTAATTAGATAGTCTCTATCTTAGATATATATATATATACCTTCTACTTTTATATTAATATACATATAATATATAGTGCCATGACATGACATCCGATTCGCTATCAATCCGATTGCGGAACATCCGCACCAATAACTTACTCCCACTCGCACGCATCCGCACTCATTAATGCAATCCGCTCTTTTGAAAGAGGATGTGTGAGGATGTTTTCTAACTTTGATTTAATAATCTAGGCAGTATTAAAATAACTATTTTTGGAGTCCGTTTCAACTAGCAGGGCGTTATATCATCCATATCTGATTTATGCTCATTTGATTTCGTGATATTCAACTATAATATAGTTATATAACTAGTTATATATCTAATATATATATAGTATATTATATTATACTATAACTATACGCATATCAATTCTATGAATATAACTAGTTATATACTAACAAAAATATTAATATCTATTCAATACAACATCATACAAGCACTATCTCAAATATAAAATACTACATATTATAATCAATATTAATAATTACATATATGCGCTTTTTTCTCTGGCAGTTTGAGAGTTATAAGTTAAATATAGTGTTTTTTCCACATAATATCTATTTAAACTAGGAGTATTGCCCATTGCGTCGGTATCTTGCTGAAATTCCACACAATCATTGCATTATGCCTTGGTCCTTATCATTGCCCAGTAAGCATCAAATGATATTACTCCATAACCTGCGCCATTATAGGCACTATCTATTATATACCTATCTATACCTAGCTTATACCGCCCGTCTTATACCCACCTCGATAATACTTAATATATCCCCTTTTATAAAAACATAACAACATATATTTATTAATATAACTATATATCATCACTCTAACTTACCTATTACTATATAAGTATACTAATATAATCATCCCTCCAGCACTAATCCTGTACTTCATCGATCTAAACACTTAAGATCTACGTGTAATAATACTATAACGTTGTACTCAATATTATGGGTGGACTACCTTATTATCCTTATTCACCTAAATTATATTTCATCGTGCAATAGCTAGCTGGGAGATCTATGTTATCACTATGCTATTAAGTTGAATAAATATACAACTACTAGCGCACCCCCGTTAATTTAATCCATGTTTATACAAATAACTAACTTGTCCAGTAGATCCCTAATCACTATGATAATTATAATATACGAATACTCCCGTGTGATATGTCACCACCTCTAGTGATCTTCATATGCTCTCCATATCACTACAGATACGATGATTATATCAACTATCTCCTCGATAGTACATCTAACAACTTCATTCGTGTGTGCTGTGGAATCGCGTCACTGACCAACTCTAGTGACTCACTACGATCCTCAAGGTATAGTATTATATTGAACTATTAACTATCATTAAATACTTTCAAATCGTTTTGCATTATCCCCATCTAGCTTCTTCTACTCCTCTGTCATCTCCTCTAAAATGTAAAACATTACTCATAGCCACGCCCAAGGCACAAAACCATGACAAAAACGTTTGAAGCAAAATTTACGAAACAAAAACGTTAGACGTACATTGATTTTGTAAATGGCAGTTAGATCCGTAAAGAGACACGGAAGATTAGACAAGACAGCAACGGACTATTTCGCAGTCTGAGACAAAAATATGATGTTCCAAATAGCCCCAAGGAAAAAGTACAAAATAAAAAATAAAAATAAAAAAGTAAAAACTAGGAATTAGTTAAGACTACAATGACTACAATTTGTCAAAACAAATATACGAATCCAACAAACAAAAAACTATTTGGAGGCTAATACTTGTAATGAGTGGATTTAGAGAGATATAATTTAGATCGATTATATCCCAACGTAAAAAGAAATTCATAGATATTATTTTATGTGGCTTCAACTTGAGTCTATCATAACGCTGAGTAAGTTGGACGTAGTTTAGGCTATTTATTCAATTTAAAGATTTTAAATTTACCGGTGAATGGTTCTAGAGATTAGCTCTCAAGGTCGAATATTTCATTTGATTATTTCTGGACTATATCTGTATTCTTTATTGATCCCGATGAACTGCCCCCCTCAGTAATGCATAGTCGCGGCCGCGCACGAGGGGAGGGCCCAAGCGCGCTCTCGTAGATGGGTCACGGTCGTGGGGGGTATTTTTTAATAAAATCTCCATAAAATGTTTTAGCTAGATCCGAAGTAATAGACATGACAAATGGTCAAGTATAAGGAAATATGATCTTAAACGAAGTTTTGTAATCAATAACTAATAATCGTGTAATAATAAGTTATCAAGTGATAGTAAAATAGAATGAGTTCTATATACTAGTGATATCAATATATAATGAAAACTTTGTTTAACTTGAGATAAAAATCCAAATGAATGCCTAATAGAATTGACAATAAGAAATACTGCAATCGGTCGTTTTGATTCATGATTATCCCGAAATTGATCACCATAAATGGGATCACTTCATCTGGTCTAATTCTGCCGAGGTATCAGTTAACAGATAGTATATATAGTTCAAATATATATTACAGTAATAATAATAGGTAATGTTAGTACGTAAGTATAAGTATAAAGATGATAGAGCTAAGATGTATATATATATATATACTGTTACACTAATTATTAATTATGTATAGAAAGTATGGGTGCCAGACACACGGCAACATTCTTGTGCGGCACTCAATTATAGTATCCCGGTGCGCTTCGAATGCTAGCTAACGCTAGTTCAATATAGGGCGCTGTGCGTGATGCGCTCCTCTCAATTTAATGCGATACGATGCGATGCGATGCGGCATATAATTCTAGTGTTCAGGCGCGAAGCGGTTTCAAAAATATAGAATATTCCGGTACCTGACCAACGCTAATCTAGGGCAATCATCCAATCCGAAGAACCCAAAGATAAAGATGAACTAGCATTATTCTTCCATAAGATTTCTCTAATTCTAATTTTCACATCTAAAGAAATATACAAGATTGAAAGCAATTTCCATTTTAACAAATATATATAAGATTGAAAGCAATTCCATCTTAACGAATATATGAGATTGAAAGCAATTTCCATCTTAACGAATATATGAGATTGAAAGCAATTTACATCTTAACGAATATGTAAGATTGAAATTAATTTCCATATTATCGAATATATAAGGTTGAAAGTAATTTCCATGTTAACGAATATATAAGATTGAAAGCAATTTCCATCTTAACGAATGTATGAGATTGAAATCAATTTCCATCTTAACGAATATATAAGATTGAAAACAATTTCCATCTTAAAGAATATATAAGATTGAAAGTAATTTCCATGTTAATGAATATATAAGATTGAAAGCAATTTCCATCTTAACGAATGTATGATATTGAAAGTAATTTCCATCTTAACAAATATGTAAAATTGAAAGTAATTTCCATCTTAACGAATACATAAGATTGAAAGTAATTTCCATGTTAACGAATATATAAGATTGAAAGCAATATCCATCTTAACGAATGTATGATATTGAAAGTAATTTCCACCTTAACGAATATGTAAAATTGAAAGCAATTTCCATCTTAACGAAATCATAAGATTGAAAGTAAATTCCATGTTAACGAATGTATAAGATTGAAAGCAATTTCCATCTTAACGAATGTATGAGATTGAAAGCAATTTCCATCTTAACGAATATATAAGATTGAAAGCAATTTCCATCTTAACGAATGTATGAGATTAAAAGCAATTTCCATCTTAACGAGTATAAAAGATTGAATGCAATTTCCATGTTAACGAATATATAAGATTTAAAACAATTTCCTCTTTCACAGAACCTCAGATTCCTGTTAAAAATAAAGATTCTTGTATGTAACTTTTTTAGAGATATAATCTCATCATGTCTAATTAAAGTTGAAGAGTATGTAATATTAAAGTCTGAAGAGTCACATCTAAAAATCCACGTGCTTTTATCAACTAAATGAGTAACTTGAATCAAATTTTAACAATATATTATTGTTAAACAAAAAGTAATCTTATTATGGAGAATAATGAATACTCGCAATATCGTTTATTAGCCACAAAATTATTACGTTGCATATAACTGGGTAAACATGTATCTTATCGATGACTAACGAATGACTCACCCTAAATGGCAACTAACGAAGACTAAGTCTTACACTCTTCAAATGCTTAAAAAAAATTGATAAAAAATCTATATATATTTTTAACTTTGTAAAGTTAATCAACTGTTAATATTGTTGAATTATTGATGTTAATAAAACATTATTCTTAGGGTTCACTTAAGATAAATGTGTATATTAGTATATATTGATATTCTAAATTATATTAATCAATATGCATTTATTTTCTGTTTGCTTGTTTAATTACTCTCCTCATGTATTGATTTCTATTGGGTATATTACTTCAATTTTTTGCGTTTTCACCTATGCAGTAGCAAATCCAACGTATATAGTGTAAATAATTTTAGTATTATAAATCAAAATCAGTGATGTAATTGGGTTATCCTATGAATACACTACCTTTCACTAAAATCTGCTATAATTACTTTAGCGTAAAAATTCACATTATACTAATATTCTTCCGTAAATTAATTACGATTTATATATTATAACATAGATCAATTTTTAATTAATAATTATTTTATTTTATAGTATTATTAAAAGAAA
Source organism: Trachelipus rathkii (assembly GCA_015478945.1). NCBI lineage: Eukaryota > Metazoa > Arthropoda > Malacostraca > Isopoda > Trachelipodidae > Trachelipus > Trachelipus rathkii. Next base: position 2,598 of record JABUQX010039801.1, on the reverse strand, counting down.
AACTGTAATAAATAGATAAATCAATTTAATCTAGAATCTGGTATTATAGAAAAGACATGAAAAAATAGTGGATAAGGTTTTACAGGTAAGATAAATAATTTATCACGGATCTCGGAAACCACGGAACTATTTTTAAAATAAATTCGAGGGCTTCCGGACATCGGAATAATAATCCGAAACGATGAAACTGGTTCCAGGTACATTCCCTAAAATATATATTAATATAATTTAATAATTATTAATAATAAATATAATGAATTAAATAAAATGAACTGTAATAGAGTTCTATAAAAATACTAAGTAAGTTACTTGAAAAAAGAATTTAATAATAAGTTAAAAAGTAAACGCGGTCATTTGTAGTAAGTATATAATAGTGTACTATATATAAATATTAGTATATATATATTCAGTTCCTTCATATTCACTTGTATTGATACCATGTACTTGTACTATTTGAACAATTGTAGATACTCTGAACATTGAACAATTCTAGAGTTATTTTGTTACTGACAAAATGTACGTTGAACACCAGCCTAGCATATCATATATATATAATATATATATATATTAGATATAATATATATATATAAATATATATATATATATATATATATACAAAATATATATATAATACTTATAATATTATAATATATATTCTTCACATGATATAATATATACTGTAAATCGAAGAAATAACACTTGATGCTGTTAGTCAGGCGGTAGAGCGTTGCTATCCAGACCCAGCAAAAGCAGCAGGTTCGACTCCTGTACGGGCCCGAATTTTTTTTTATGTTAATTTTGGTAATCTTATTAATTCTTATTTTTTATTTCCATTGATATTGGCAATAAAAAAAAGTTTTAAGTTTTATACACAGATCTCCTCTCTCTTCTCTCTCTCTCTCTCGTTTCTCTCTCTCTTCTCTCTCTCTCTTTCTCTCTCTCTCTCTCTCTCTTCTCTCTCTTCTCTTTTCTATATTATATATATTATCATATATAGTATATATATATATATATTATATATAATATATATATATATATAGTATATTACGTATATATTTTATATAGTATATATATATATATATATATATATATATATATATATTATAATAATAATAACAATAATAATAATAATAATAATAATAATAATAATAATAATAATAATAATAATAATAATAATAATAATAATAATAATAGCATCCTCCGGAAACAAAAAAGTAGTAGAAGAACATACTCTCAAGGAAAGCTCGTCGCAGTCAAAATATAACCACGCTAGTGCTTCACAACCCTGCGACAGACTCTCACTACGGTAACAAGTCACTGTAATGTTCGTCTCTTGGACAAGGCGGCCCATAACCATAACCCCTCATAAAACCCCGCCATTCACTCCTATTATATACCTTTCATCTCGTCTTTGCCAAACTCACATTCCTTTCCTGTAGACATTAATTTAATGATTCAATCTACTTTTACTTCGTTCTTGAAGCCGGTCCATTCCCAGGACACTCACCCCTATACATCCGCTTAACCAATCGACTATCATCCACCCTTTCCAAATGACCAAACCTTCTTCATTAGTCTTGTTTATTATTTCATTTAATCCTTTTTTCACACCATACAACTTTCGAATGCGTTATTTCCTTATTTTTTCAATTCTTCTCACACCTAACACATCCCTATGATTGTCCATCTGAACAGATTGTACTTTAGATTTTTGCCTTTTACTCTATACCATAGTTTCGTGACTATACATTAACAAAGGCAACAACACACCCACATGCAAAACTCTAGCCCACTTAAGACATAGTCCCATTGTTTACACCAAGAATTTAATTGCACCAGCCACCTTCCTACTATTCACAACTTTCCTACTACACTCTGAATCATCCGCTCTCTTTTCATCCAACGTATAACCTTAATATTTAAACTACAGATACTTGTTCCATTTGCTCACTTTCCAACATGACAAGAAGGGGTTTGAAAGGAAACGTAGATAAGCGTAAGGTTATGGTTGTGAATAAGAACAGTCCTCGGTGTGAAGCTGTTAGATGTTGAGCAGCTAGAAAAAGTGTCTGAGTTTAAATATTTGGGATATATGTTGGATGAAAAGGGAACGGATGATGCAGAGTGTAGTAGGAAAGTTGTGAAGGCGGATGATGCATTTAAATATTTGGTGGATGTAAAGTCTTGAGGGTATGTTGTCACCTGTGTTAATGTATAGTAGTGAGACTATGTCTGGAATAAGAGGTATAGATCTAAAGTATAATGTGTTCAGATGGACAATTTTAGGGGAGTGTTGGTTAGAAAAATTGATAAAATGAGGAAGGAATGTATTAGAGAGTTGTGTGGTGTGAAGAAAGGGGTATGCAGAGAATAAAGTCGAAATGTGAATTTTAAAATTTTGCGGATGTGGAAGCGGATGGTATGATAGTTGGTTGGTTAAAGGGATGTAATAGGGTGAGTGTGCTGGGATCGATCGGCTGGGAGAAGAAAGAGTGGATTGTGAGTCAGTTAAATGGATTGCTGAAGAAGAAATGTGAGGTTGCAGAGCGAGAAGAAGGTATATAACGAAGTGGATTGCAGATTTTGTGGATTCCGCGG
>JABUQX010039800.1:62500-70048 GCA_015478945.1 Trachelipus rathkii | reverse complement strand
AGAGAGATCTACGGCAGCGAACTAGCTGGAATTTACAATAATCCTTACCAAAACTCGTGCGCAGACACGGCACCCCTGCTAGGAAGGCGTCGTAAAGGTGGTCGGTGCGCGAGTGGTAATTCCTCGAAACACTATGCCGCTGCGTATCTTATTGAATAGTAGATAAAGTACCAACATCGCGCGGCAATAAAGATAGAGGGGTCAAGTGAACTGGAAAGAAGTGGAAGTTTATAGCCTTTTGGCTTTGATTCGATCTGTCGTCCAAAAGCCGGGAATACACGAGCGCCCTTTCAGAATTTGAGAACTATGTACGTTCTCAGCCTCACAATCATCATATAAATCCATCGGCTAGGGCCTGGATACATGACCTTCTTGTATATCGGCTGGTAGTACGTGTGCAGATAGTATGTGAAAATCGGTCCTCGTTCATGTCTCACTATGTATCTTTGCTCTCCATCTTTTCCTTATTTAGGCCCCCACTGCTTAGCATTACCGTTGTGAGTGATGAGTATCGAAAAAAGATCTTTATTCTATATGTAAGCTCCAGGAACTCGATTATATCTGCAAAATAGAGAGACGAGAAGAACCAGTCGAAAGAGATAGTGAATAGAAGGTGTTATTAGAAATGGAGTATTTTTGTAGAATTAGGTTTTTAGAAGATTAGAATTTCACAAGGTTGAGACGACCCACTTGGAAATTCTTACTAGATCGTGTAGATATAAATCGATAAGATTAAAAGAGGCAATCTAGAAGTAAATGAGGGAGGCAGAATTGATAAATGATGTAGTTGACGATGAACGGTCGAGGTCTATTCTGGCATACTGAGTGGATTTGAGTTAGATGTGCAGGTTGAGAAGACATTAGTAAGAAAGTAGTGAATAAAGTAGGAGATAGACCAACCTGAGTGAAACACCACTTTGACAGAAGAAGAAAAACGCTCCATCAACTCAGTATTCCACCCATATTGAGGCGAAACTTGAAGAAAGTTAGAACATAAGTAAGCAAGATGAAGGAGGGGAGCTTAGAGAGCAATGGACGCATGCATATGTCCCGGTCTATATGCTTTTGGGATTATGTCAAGCGCCTATCAACGCAAGTCTTCCCCGTATTTCTAAGAGCGGAAAAACATAAAATGTGGTTAAATAGGAAGTTATATCGCCAGTAGACCTTAAACGCCGAAAGCCGTACTGGTCGGAAAGTAGAGAATGAATGAGATTCCAAATGGTCTAAGAAATGAGAGTTTAGAAAAGTGTTTCAAAGATCTTAGATAGACATACAAGTGAGAGATATATGCGGGCGATATGTTAGAAAGGATCTAGAGAGGTTTCTTTTTTCGGATATGGTTGGAACATGTGGTGTGCCTTCCAACGCTGAGGGAAAGTGCTAGCTATTGAGACACTAGAGAATATAGTTGAACGAGGGGCGGGATCAGCACGTAAGCACATTCTTTAAACTCTGGAGGACATGCATCTCGGGGCCTACCCGCCTTCTCTAGTTACTATAAGATCTCAGGAGCCCAAATGTACCCGATTCAGACATGTGAAACACATTGGCAAAGACATAGGAACTGAGAGGGAGTGAGGATGGAAATGCCAGAAATCGTCAGGGTTTGATGCTAGAGGAAAATCAGGAGGCCGTAAAGATGATTGGCCTTTTCAGTTTGGAGAGGTAGCAATCAGAGCAATCAGATCGTAATAGAGAAGAAAAGGGCATATTTACAGAAATTGTTAAGATGTTTTTTGGCAAGATGCCAGAAAGATTTTGTCAGTAGGAGAACTAAGGAGGTAAGCGCACTTTCGTTTTGAATAAAAGCTTTGCTCGTCGAAGAGTTCCCCTGCAACTATTTCTAGCTGAATAAAAATTAGCGAGAGTGAAATAGGAGAAGATGAATTTTTCCACTCCCGATACACGCGCTGCTTTTAGCCTGAATGGTAGAAAAGACTATCGGAACAATGGAATTATGTGGAGAGAGAAGATTTATTCAATAGAATGGAATGAACCCTGCTCATCGTCAACGGATTAAGCTCTCCTTTTTAAGTGGCAGAAGCTCAAGCGTCATCAGAGTTAAAACAGCCATTCCAATTATAGTTAGCGTAGAAGAGAAGCAAGGCCCCGAATTCAGCCGAATCAAAGTGCCAGAAAAAAACGCATGGGGCTTGGATGGAGCTGTTGGAGAGAAAGGTATTAAATAATGAGTATAGGTTCGTGGTCATTTACCACTACAGGAAGCGAAGGTGGTCTATTATAGAAAGAAGGACTAGTGGTGAAACATAGGCAAGTGTGTTCTTAGATTGATTGGGAATCTGTGTGGGTTCTTTGACTTAGTTCCTCCAGATCGTTGAGAATGCTGAATAATTCGGCCTCCTATATATATATATATATATTAGTATATATATATATATATATATATATATATATATTATAAATATTTATAATATATTATATATATATTATATATATGTATCTGATGAATTCAAAAGAAAAATGTTTGGAAGTATATAAGGAGGAAAAAAGGAATTCAAAAAGGTTTCACACGTAAGGGTAAAAAGAGGTAAATAAACAGTTTGAAAAGGAGGATGAATGGGGACTACAAGGGAATAGGAAGCTCTTCTGGAGGACGCGAAAAGGTAAGAATGAGAATAAGGGAAAGGCTACTAGAATTGAATAGGGATGGTGCTTTTCGTAACTGATGAAATGGATTGAGGTCGTGTGGAAAGCAACTTGATGACTGATGAGGAGAGTCAAGTAATGAAGAGGTGATAGTGAATGTGTTGGGGTTTGCATCGTGTAAAAGGAATCAGGTATTTGGGGATCGAGGCATTAGCAAGGAGGAGTAATGGGTAGAGTGAGAAAGTTGAAGAATGGTAAATCTGCAGGTATAGATTAAATTACTGGTGAAATGATCAAGAACGGAGCGGATGGTGATTGATTGGATTCTGAAGTTGTGTAACAAAGCGTTTATGAGGGTATAGTTCGAGGGAATTGGAGGAGAGCAGTCATAGTACCCTTTATAAGGAGTAAGGGGACTGAAGGAAATTATATTGGAATATAGTTATTGAGTGTTGTAGAAAAGATATATGCTGGTATATCTTAGTCGAAAGAGTGCGTCGAGTTACTGAAGGACTGATTGGTGAAGAACAACGTTGGTGCGTTTAGGAGTGGTAGAGGGCGTTTGGATCAAATTTTTACATTTGACAAATTACTGGAAGCAATGAGGGAAGAAGAAAATAAATTGTTATTTAGGTTTTTATGGATTTGCAACATGCGTATGATAGGGTTAATAGGGAAGCCTATGGTAGGTGTTAGTAATGAATGGTGTTGGTGGTAGGCTTCTGAGAATGGAATCAAAGTTGTATGACGATAGTGAAGCGTGTGTCAGAATAAATGGTGTCAAAATGATTGGCTTTAGATATTAATGAAGCGGAGTGAGACAAGGGATGTGTTTATGTCCCTAGTTTATTCAATTTGTATATGGATTGGGGTTATGAAAAAGAATTAGAGATAGGGTGGCAAGGAAATGGTGTTAGAATGATCGAGAATGGAGGTCCGAGTGGAGGCGTGCCCTACCCTATTATATGCGGATGATTTGGTTTTGTGTGGCGAAACTGAAGAGAGTTTAAGAGGATTCGGTAGTAAAGTTTTGCGTCAGGGTGTGTAAAAAGGCAGGGGTTTTGAAAGTAAGCGTCAGATAAGATAGGTTTATGGTTGTAAGTGAGGACGTCCTCGGTGTGAAGTTATGTGGACTGGGTGAGCAGCTGGAACAAGCGTCTGAGTTTAAATATTTAGGATACTATATGGATGAAAAGGGAACGCGAATGATCGAGTGTTAGTATTAAAGTTGTGAAGGGCAGGATGGTGGCTGTGCAATTAAAATCGTTGTGGACGAAAAGTACTTAAGTCTTGAGTGCGCTAGGGTTTTACATGAGGGTATATTGTTTATGTTGGTTAATGTATAGTAGTGAGACTAGACTGGTCTGGAATAAGAGGTAAGATTCTAAAGTTCCAAACGTGTTCGCATGGAAACTTAGGGTGTCGTTAGGTGTGAAAAAATTGATAAAATGAAGGAATGAACGTATTAGAAATTTTGTGGTGTGAAGAATGGGTAATGAAGAAATAAAATGAAAGGCGATAAAAAAAAGTATATAGTCTATGGAAAGGATGCCATACAGTCGGTTGGTTAAGCGATGTATAGTTGTGAGTGTGTTGGGATCAACCAGCTGGGAGACGAAAAAAAAGTGGATTGAGCCAGTGAACGAATGTCTGAAGGAGAGAGGTGTGAGTTTTTGGCAGAGGCGAGAATAAAGGTGCATAATAGGGAGTGAATGAAGGGGTTTTGTGAGTGGTATGGTTGTTGGCCACCTGGGCAGGTGATGAACCCATAACTTGACGATATGCAATATCGTGAGGGTCCTTCGCGGTCCCCGTGAAGCTTTAGGGTGGATTTCTGACTGCGACGAGTACTAATTAATGGTATAGAGGGGGCGGTAAGGCTGGGCTTTCTTATTGACTTCGGTCATATTCTTCTACCACTTTTCTCTTCCGATGCATGTCACGCACCTTTCCCCCAGTCTTGGGGTAGAAAGAAAAAAATATATATATATATATATATATATATATATATATAATATATATATATTTTATATATATATATATATATATAATATATATATAATATATTATATATATATTATATATATATATAACGTATATATATACTATAATAATATATATATATATAATATATTATTATATATAATAATATATTATATATATATATTATATATTTATATATATATATATATATACTATAATATATATATATATATATATATATATATATATATATATAACTATATATTACTATAATATATACTGTATATATATATATATATATATATATTAATATATATATATATATATAATCTAGTAATATAATTATATATATAATATTATATATATATATATATATTATATTATATATATAATATATTATTATAATATATACAGTATATTATTATATATATATATAATATATATATATATATATAATATATATAATATATATTATACATATATATGATACTATATATATATACCAGTATATATATTATTATATATATATATATATATATATATAATATATATTATATTATATATATATATATATATACTATATATATATATATATATAATTATATATATACTGTATATATCTATATATATATATATATATATTATATATTATATCTTATATATATATTTATATTATATATATATATATTATATAACTGTATATATACTATATATATATATAATATATACGTCTATATATATATATACTAGTATATAATATATTATATATATATAATATATATATATATATTATATATATTATATTATAATATATATATATATTATTACATACATAATATATATATATATATATATATATATATAATATATTTTATTATATAAATATATGTGTATAATATTTTATATATATATATATATAATTATATATATTATATATATTATATATATATATATATATATATATATATATATATATTATATATAATATATATATATATATATATTTATATATGAATACTATCTTCGCATTGGATTTCGCAATCCACAATATTAAAAATTATTTGCATTCGCACTCGGAAACTCGGAATGCGATTAGAAAATGTTCTGGCGGAACTTGTTAGAAAATTTAACAACTTTTGTGAGAGATTGATTACAATGAGCTGACTAGTGCCGTCTCAAGGTAGTGCCAGTAATTTGAGTTGCTGTCGAAATCTAGCAATATTAATATTGATAGGCTCATACTTGTGAGTATATTCGCTCGAAATCAACTGTTGAAGCAATTCCGCATGGCAATGGTATCTTTATCCAGTGTGCTTTGGGATTACTTCGATATTGCTTTCCATGACATCGCAAACCTACACTTTGCAATTGTAATTATTCTAGGAAATGAAGAATGACAAGGAAATTGTAGAAAGATAAAGAGTAAAAGAGGAAATGATCTCCAATTTCAGCTTTAAGAACGAATCAGATTACACTTAAAACTTGTGCAGAAAATATAAATATATGGGACAATGAAACGAAACTAATAAAGATAGATGTAGATTGAATTTACAGAAATTATAGTAATGAATGATCTTCTATTTCGTCACGCGAATTCTTGTTTTTGTTCTGCTCTGCTAGTGAAAGTATCGGTCTCTTTCAACACAGTACTCAAAGGATATACTACAGAGATATTATTTTAAAGAAAATGTATGACAGCGTTAAACTAAAAGTTTCAGAATGTAATAGACCTCTATCAAAAAATCATCCAAGTTTCTTTCTCCACCGACGAATGGTCAGATACTCATTCCAACAGTTTCTTTGCTTTCTCCGAGTAGTCATGCCGTTGACAATTATTTCAGAAGCTAAATTTTGTGTCGTGCTCTGAACCTTTCACTGAACGTCATACAGTGAAATATCTCCAGGGTAGTATTTTAATGAATGTTGCGAATTGCAATCTGTCTTGAAATGATGTTCACTGTGTCATGAGAGATGCTGGAGCCAATATAAATAAAATTCTGTTTCTTTCTTGAGTGAACAACACAAACTCCGTCAGTCATCAACATTAGAAATGTTGTGACCTCTCAAACAATAGGTCAGCAAAGCTTCTCTTCAAAATATATGGTCAATTGCGGCACTACTTTAATAATTTCAGCCATGGCCAGTAAAGTCTAAAATAAAATAAGGCCCAGAATTAAAGTTCCGTAATCTTTCAGTAATACATGACGTTACTCTGAAATTGTTTAAGGTTGCAAGAACTAAATGAATCTCTATGCCAGTACGGCCGCCCTGATAATAAAATAAGTCTTCCCATTCCATGACAATTCAGCAAAAACTTGTTTGTCATCCTCTCGCAGAACTCCGAAGAGAGTATTAATATGTGTCATTCGCTAGTTCATCATATGACAGTCAAGGAATAAAAATGATGAGAGAAACGATATTGAGCACTTTTCTCTCCTCAAAATTTATGGTTCGGTTACACTTGTTATTGTACCATTAATGATGGGAACAATGAACATCGTAAATGGAAAACTATTAGTTTACCTATCATTCGTTAATTTTGATAAACCTCGGAATAGGAATATCAGACGTGCTAAGCGTGTTTGTACTAAACTTAGATGAATCCACATGCGTTATCTTTCTTGTATCCAAAAAATAACTTTGGGTAAACCTGCTTTCCTATTTTATTCGCTTTTGGATGAATCATAGCCAATACACCTACTGAAAGGGCATAATGCCAATATATATATATTATGATATATATACTCTATATATATAATATATATATATATTATATATATACTATATATATATATATATAATTATATATATATATATATATATATCTTATATATTATATATATATATCCAACTCAAATTTTCTTTTTCATTTTTTTTTTATTTTTAGAATTTTGTCGGGAAGCTGGTGCGTGCGGTGCATCAAAAGGCCTGCACACGCACGCGCATCCGCACCAC
>JABUQX010039800.1:42500-60000 GCA_015478945.1 Trachelipus rathkii | reverse complement strand
AAATTTTAACCAAAAATGTCAAATGACAACTATAAACTGTTTTCCATAATATGTTATATTACAATGAAATGGGCTATTAAAATTTAAACCATTTTGGTTGTAGTGAAATTGAAGCATATTATAATGACAATAAATAGTTTCAGCTATTTTCATTATTCCTTCTTTATTCTCTCTATATGTCCCCAGATGATTGTAGAGTTCGTAATATATACGGGAAACAAGTTTAATAGAAAAACATGATCCTTAATAAGTTCGAGTCCTTCACAGACAAAAATCCAACCTAGGGTCTCACAACCCTACGACAGACCCGAGAATATGGTGTCTCGTTCACGTTAGGGTTCATTCCATGTCCCAATCCTACAATTATGTCCTCCTCACAAAGCCACCATTCATTACTACTATGAACCATTCTTCTCACTTGAACCAAATTCACAATTCTTTCCTTCAGACACACCATCTCAATCCATTTTTCCTTAATTATCCAAGCCGGTCGATTCACAACACACTCACCTCTATACATCCACTTAACCAACCATCATCAATCTCTTCCATATTACCAAACCTTCTTAATATACTCTCACACCACACAGCTTCCTAACATGCTCATTCATTTTTCACTTCTCACACCTAACACGCCCATAAGATTATTCATCTGAACAGACTGCATGTTACATTTCTACCTCTTATTCCACAAACTAGTTTCGATAACACACATTAACACCGGGAATAACATACCCTCATGAAGAACCCTAGCGCACTCCAGACAGACCCTCTACATTTACCAAGGATTTAATTGCACCAGACACCTTTCAACCATTTACAACTTGTCTACTACATTCTGCATCATCCGTTCCCTTTTCATCCAACTTAAAGCTTAAATATTTAAACTCGAATACTTATTCCAATTATTCATCATTCAATATGATTTCACACCATGACTCTCCTCACTACCATCACCTTACTCTCATCAACATCGACTTTCAAACCCTTCCTTTTACGCACCCTGCCAAAGCCCTCAATATTTCTTTAAATTCACCACAAAACTAAATCATCAGCGTTCTAAAAACAATTGGCCATCAGACTTACACCCCCCTACCTTTTAATTTTTGTCATCCAATCCATATAAAATTAAATAGTCCTGATAACATAACATCCCCGACTCACTCAACTATTTATATTAAACCATTCGCTACCTGCTTTATTAATTCTTACATACGATTTACTATCGACATTTATACTTATGATTCCATTCAAAAGCATTATTATTCATTATAACTTATTATTCAAACTAAAAAAAAAACTGTCAAAACTATTTTAAATAATTTTTCGTAAAATTAACAATTAAACCTCGATTATAAAGCTCGACATATAAATTACCTTGAAAATTATTTTTTCAATACAAATGTGAAACTATTTACTATAATCCAAACGACATACAAGTTTACGAGTAAAAGTAATTGAAAGCTCAATCTTAAAATCAGATTAGAATCGAGACTACAAGGAACACACACACTCAGGAATCATCTGTCTCTTACAAAATTATTATATCGACTGACTTCGTATTTCACTCGAGAACTTCTTGCATTGCAAATCTTCTTCTTTTTTCCCTTTTTTTTTTTTTTTTTTTATTTTAACTGAAATATTTATAATGCAATGATCTGGTCATAATTCCTGTTCTAGAAATTGAATTTGTTTCATATTTCCTGCTCAAGAAATTGGTTAAAGATTTATATAAAATAACAATTCGGTGGTTCGCTTTTGGTTTAATACTGTAAAATATGCCATTTTGTTAAGCAAGGAAGTTAACTTTAAACATACATTAATAGTAAATTTATAATGTTAAAACCAATTCAAACTGAAATTAAGCAAGTCATTAATGAATAATGGTAAAAAAAATTAAAATTCCTTAGCAAAAAAAATGCCGGTTGGGAAAATGTTCAAATATTGACAATCAATTCAACACTCGATAAGGGGAGTAACTTTCGTATCTGCTGTGATTGAATGGTTATAATTAATTCAACATTGAAAGCATAAAGAGAAGTTTTCAAAAATAAATATATATTTAAATAGCAAGCTATGAAGTTTTTATTTCAACGGATTTTAAAAACATTTCAAAATTCACTCATTTTTTAAGAATTAACCTGTACATTGAAACCAAGTTAAAGATTTCTTCCCATAAGATAATTTTAGAAATATTCCAACCACTTATCGCTATATATATCTTCCAGTATGTAAAGGTAAAAACGGGTTATGCCTTGGATCGGAAAATTGTACAGAAAAAGTAAGTTTGTGTGTATTAGCACAAGTTACATGAGCAAAGGAAGAAGTATACAACGAGAGTTTAGAAGAGCAGTTTCCGTTGTAATACAGATAACATAATAAAAGTGCTGCACCAGTTATTGGACAAAGATATTGTAGAAAATCTGTGAGAGAGGGAGAGTTGATAAGACAAGGGCCCAGACTCTAACCTTTAAATGAAAATATCCGAGTGGAAATGCTAACATTATATGCGTGCTTTATACAAGGGCGGATGACACTCCTGTCCAGAGCGTAATGAAAAACGTAATGTAGGGTAATGTTGAAGCACGTGCGCCAACCTGAGAGAGAGAGTGTGTATGTGTGTAGCTAGGTCGAGTAGATAGATGAAAGGGATTAATTACAGCGATATTAATAACTACCTTTTCTCTGAGCAAGCTATAAATTCCATAAACATAAGAGATCAGTCGTTCCAAGACATCCTCTTAGCATCAGCTATTATCTGTTAAGTGGGTTTGTTTTTGAAAATGAAAAACGTAATGTAGGGTAATGTAATGTAGTAGTTAACTTACTAGTAGATAGATCATTAACAAAAAGTAGGAGAATAATACTGAATAGATTTGAACTCCGAGGAGTGCCCCTATTAATAGATTTAAGAGACCAATGGTGACTTTCTAGAACGGCTGGTAAAGGAGGGCGTCCAGAAAAAAAATCAGCAAGAAAGTTAGATATCGAAAGATGGAAATTTAGAAATCAAACTTTGTGTCATGACAGATTAATTCAAAAACTTTTAATATGATCAGCAATGCAAATAATTAACCACTTCTGTGGGAATTTAAAGGGAGGATCTCAACTCGACAATTTTATATGTATCATACAATATATATAGTATATATATATATATATATATATATTATTATATATATATTATAATATAGTATATATTTATATATATATATTATATATATTATATATTATATATTTATATATATATTATTATTATATATATATATTATTATATATATATATATATATTATTAATTAATATATATCTATATTATTATATATATATACTATATATATATATATTATACTATATATATGTATATATATATATTATTATATATATATAATATATATAATATATATATATATATATATATATACTATATTTGTCACAATACATTAACAGTAATGATGGGTGTTAGTGAATGATGTGTGGTTTTTGATGGTGCAAGAAGGATAGGTATTTGGGGATGAGGTTATTAGTAAGGGAGGTAATGGGTAGGTGAGAAAGTTGAAGAAATGGTAAATCTGCAGGTATAGATGAAACTACTGGTGAAATGATCAAGAGCTGAGGCGAGATGGTGATTGATTGGATTTGGAAAGTTGTGGTAATAAAGGGTTTATGGAGGGTATGGTTCAAGGGATGGAGGAGGAGCAGTAATAGTAACCCTTGATATAAGGGTAAGGGAAGACAAAGGGAACTGTAGAATATTCATAGGGGAATAAGTTTTTGAGTGTTTGTAGGGAAGGGTATATGCTGGTATTTTGTCCGAAAGAGTGCGTCGAGTGACTGAGGACTGATTGGTGAGAACAGGTGGTTTAGGAGTGTGAGGATGTGTCGGCATCAAATTTACATTGAAACAAATGATGAGAACATGAGGGAGAAGAAGGAATAAATTATATTTAGTTTTATGGATTTATCAATCAGAGTATGATAGAGTTAATAGGGAAGCTTATGGCAGGTATTAGTGATATATGGTATGTTGGTGGTAGCTTCTGAATGGAATCAAGAATATGTATGATCGAATAGTGAAGCGGTGTAAGAATTAAATGGTGTCAATGGTGATTTGTTTAGGATTAATAGTAGCGGAGTTGAGACAGGGTGTGTGTTATGTCTCCATGGTTATTCATTTTGTATATGTGGGGTTATGAGAGAATTCGAGGTGGGGATGGCAGAAATGGTGTTAGGAATGATGGAGAATGGAGGGAGTGGAGGGTGCCCTACCTATTGTAATGCGAATGATTTGGTTCTGTGTGGCGAGTCTGAAGAGAGTTTGCGAGGATTGGTGGGATTTGGCAGGGTATGTAAAAGGAGGGTTTGAAAGTAAAAGTAAGATAAGAGTAAGGTTATGGTTTGTGAGTGAGGCAGTCTCAGTGTGGAAGTTATGTTAGATGATCCAGCAGCTGGAAAACGTGTCTGAGTTTAAATATTTCAGGGTATGTGTTGAGAGAAGGGAACGGAATGATCAGGTGTAGTAGGAGTTTGTGGAATGGCAGGAAGGCTGCGGTTGCATTAAGATCGTTGGTGAATGTAAGGGACTAAGTCTGAGTGCGCTGGTCTTACATGAGGGTATGTTGTTACCAGCGTTATTGTATGGTAGTGAGACTATGGTCTGGATAAGAAGTATAGATAAAGTTCAATGTTTCAGATGGACAATCTTAGGGGCATGCTAGGTGTGAAAAGAATAATAAAAGTGAGGAATGAACGATTAGAGGGTTGGTGTGGTGTCGAAGAAAGGGGTAATGAAAGAGTATAAATGAAGTATGTTGAATCGGTTTGGTCATGTGGAAAGGATGAATGAAAGTCGGTTTGGTTAAGCGGATGTATACCGTGGAGAGTGTTGGTTGGGACCGACCGGCTTGGGAGACGAAGAGAAAGTGGGTTGAGTCGGGTGAACGAATGTCTAAGGAGAGAATCGTGAGTTTTGGCAGCGGCGAGATAAGTGCATGATAGGAAGAATGGCGGTTTTTGTATGGGCATGTTGTGGCCCACGCTGGGCAGGGGATGACCCTTACATTGACGATTTACCTTAGTGAGGGTCCGTCGCGGTCCATGACTCTAGGGTGGATTTTCCTGTCTGTGACGAGCTCTCACTAATTAATGTACAGAGGGGGCGGTAAGCGCTGGCTTTTCTTTCGAGCGTTTGTCATGTTCGACCTATGCTTTTTCTTTTCCGATGCTTGTACAGCACTTTACCCCAATCTTTGGGCAAAGAGGAAGGTGGAAGAAGAACAGAAAGAAATATATATATATACTATATATATATAATATATTATATATTAATATATTTTATATATATATATATATATTATATATATATTATATAGTATATATATATATATAGTATATATATATATTAAACAAAGTTGGGAAGGTAAAGATTTACTGCCTTCTCCGGGATTGAACCATCGGCGTGTTGCCGATGATGCGGATGATTTGGTTCTGTGTGGGATCTGAAGAGAGTTTTGAGAGGATTGGTAGACTAATTTTGGCAGGTGTGTAAAGGAGGGGCAATGAAAGTAAACGTGGAATAAGGAGTAAGGTTTGGTTTGTGGAAGTGAGGATCACTCCTCAGTGTGAAGTTATGTAGATGGTGAGCAACTGGAACAAGTGTCTGAGTTTAAATGATTTAGGGTATATGTTTGGATGAGAAGGGAACGGATGATGCAGAGTGTAGTAAGGAAAGTTGGTGAATGGCAAGGAAGGTGGCTAGTGCAATTAAATCGTTGGTGATATGTAAAGGGACTAAGGTCTGAGTGTGCTTGGTCTAACATAAGGGTAATGTTGTTACCTGGGTTACTTGTATACGTAGTGAGACATGGGTCTGGAATTAGAAGTACAGGATTCTAAAGTTTAATGGTTCAGTGGGACATCTTAGGGGTGTGCTAGGTGTGAGAACAATTTGATAAAATTGGGAATGAACTTATTAGAGAGTTTTGTGGGTGTGAAGCAAGGGGTAAATGAGAGATAATGAAAGTAATGGGTTGAGATGGTTGTCTATGGAGAGGATGAATGAATATCGTTTGGTTAAGCGGAAATGTATAGTTGGCGAGTGTGTTTGGGAACCGACCGCTGGTGACGACAAAAAAAAGTGGGATTGAGTCAGTAAAACGAATGTTTGAAGGAGAGAAATGTGATTTTGGTAGAGGCGAGAAGAAAGGTGTATTACAGGAGTGATGGCGGGGGATTGTTAGGGGGTATGGTTGTAGGGCCACCTGGGCAAGGGATCGAAGACCTTACATGAACGTCTTTACATAGTGAGGGTTCATCGCTGTCCATGAAGCTTTAGGGTGGATTTATCTGACTGCAATGAGTTTTCACTAAAAGGTACAGAGGGTGCGGTAAGGCTGGGCTTTTTCTTTCTCGCTTATGTCATGTTTTTCTACTGCTTTTCTTTTCCGATCCATGTCACGCACTTACTCCCATTCTTGGAAAAATAGAAGGAAGATAAAGAAAAATATATAAAATATATTATTTATATAATATATAATATATATATTATTATATATATATTATATATATTTATAATATATATATATATATATATTATATATAATATTATATTTATGATCGTCTATATATATATATATATATATATATATATATATATAATAGGGTTTAAAGTGGATTGGCAAATTGATTGTATACTTATTATTCCAAATGGTTTTTTTTGTTCCTACGCCACACGGCCACCTAAGCCATGGAAGTGAAAGTCAGTTTCAGTTTTAAGTTTTGTTGGTTTTATTGTTGTCCTTGTCAATGTGTTCAGCAATTTAGCAAAGGTCATGTCACTCATGTGGGTTTCGAAAGTAACACCTGTCACCTAGTATAGTGGATATTTTTGAGTGTGGGATGTCTTTGCCACAGAGCTTCATCTTAGGGCTCCCTTTTTGTCTGTAGTGAGCAATGTTACTGCTACATAAATAATCATATAATAATAGAACAATAGAAAAGTTATGCATTAAGCTGTATAACTAGGATTAGAAAGTGAAATTAAAATAATAGAAATTTAAACATAAGATATTACTATTTTCAATTAATTAGCCTTCAGTCTCAGTTGAATTTCATCCTTCATTTTTACCTTATTTTTTATCAAATCCAGATAAAACCCAGTGGTGGGTTTTTTCAAGGTGGGCTTTATTGAAAAAAAACCATTGGGGACAACCCAGTTGTCCCCAATCGTGCCAACCCTGAACAATAACTTTTAACAAGTTTTTATTCATGTTTAAGAACGACAAAGATCAGCAAACAACTTACAGGCACAGGACATATTAACTAGACCAATTAAACTATACTTTATTACAATTTTTCCAGAACAAGTCGAAAATTATAAACTAAAACTTAACCGAGCTACGAAAAATAAATAGTGACTAATAATAATTATATGATAAATTACTAAATAAGTACAACCCTACAAATACAAATGATTGATATTCGTCCTTAGGATTTCTTCTGTTGCAGAGTTGTGGAAATTTAAGTTTTAAAATAGTTTCCTAGTATTTCTGTTTATACAACGAGATAAAGAGGATCGAATTAGACTGTCAAGATTTACTCTTGTATGATCTATAAAGTTTATGCTTTTCACGGTTAGTCCGAGCGCATTCAGCATTTCATAACTTAGATTATATTTAAATTTAGATCTGCATTTAGATTATAATATTGGCCAGGACCAATGTATGGATTTACAGATTATGGCCATTAGCAGAGAAGCACTTTGTTAGCCAAGAGTGCCTTTGTGGAAATGATAACTTTCAAATCGAACTGGAAATAGTCTGTACCATTTTATTTATCTAATATATATCTTCTGCTAGAAACTTATGAATCTCCTTGTATTTAATTTATTGAAATAACTGAAGAATGCTGACCAAAATGCAGCAGGTATAACAACATATCAGATATAATTTTTTCTCTTTTTTCAAATATTTGAGTGACAGTTCTCAACAACTATTTTTCAAATTTGAAAACTGTAAAGTATTCGTTTTGGCTGATCTTCCTTATATTTGCTAAAATCTACAAAAAATATACCTCAGAAATAATGCATAAAACTCATAATGGGAAAGTGAAAGAGGATTATAGGAATTAGAGGGTAGCTTTCCTTTCGAATTACCTCATGCTCCAAATTTACCAAATTTAGGGTCAAAGAGGAAGCTAAGAGAGAAAAATAAAAGTAAATATGCATTATCAGTGTCTTTAAAATATTAAATTAAAAAAAATTATATTAAAATGTCTTGACACGCTTTTCGATGATCAAAAAATCTTCAACATATGTGATCTATCATTTTCTGTTTTTTTTTCTTCATATTTGTCCTACATCCAAGATTTCTGTAGAAGAAAATAAAAAAAAATTTTTTAAATAATTTTATAGTTCATTGTATATATATATATATATATATATATATATATATATATATATATATATATATATATATATATATATATATATATAATATATTATATATATATATATTTATAGAAGAGAGAGAGAGAGAGAGCGAAAAGAGAAAGAGGGAGATGAGAGATGAAAAAGAGGGGGAGAGAGAGAGAGAGAGAGAGAGAGAGAGAGAGGGAGAGAGAGAGAGAGAGGAGAGAGAGAGAGAGAGAGAGAGAGGAGAGAGAGAAGAGAGAGAGAGAGAGATGAGAGAGAGAAGAGAGAGGAAGAGAGGAGAAGAGAGAGAGAAAGAGAAAAGAGAAAGAAAGAGAGAGAGAGAGAGAGAGAGAGAGAGAGAGAGAGAGAGAGAGAGAGAGAAGAGAGAGAAGGGAGAGAGAGAGAGAAGAGAGAGGAGAGAGATTGAGAGAGAGAGAAGGAGAGAGAGGAGAGAGAGAGAGGAGAGAGAGAGAGGAGAGAAGAGAGAGAGAGAGAGAGAGACGAGAGAGAGAGGAGAGGAGAGAGAGAGGAGAGAGAGAGAGAGAGAGAGAGAGAGATGAGGGAGAGAGCGAGAGAGAGCGAGAGAGAGAGAGAGAGAGAGAGAGAGAGAGAGAGAGAGAGAGAGAGAGAGAGAGAGAGAGAGAGAGAGAGAGAGAGAGAGAGAGAGAGAGAGAGAGAGAGAGAGAGAGAGAGAGAGAGAGAGTTGTACACGCATACTCGAAGCGTTGAAATTACCTTCCATTTTTAATGGTGCGCCTTTCTCTTTTGAGTTCATATTCTTTACACACTCATCCTCCAGGCAAACATACTTACCTGCCCACCATTTATCCACAATATAAAAACTACTTAAAGTACCAACCATTTTCTAGACACAGAACACCTTACGATCCCTAACTACTCATATCCCTAGTGTGGGGTAGAAGAACTTGCCCCATTGTATGTTCCTGCGTGTCGTAGAAGGCGAATAAGGGACGGTGGTAGTGGAAGTTGGGTTGGCTGCCCACTACCACCTATCTCTTGCTATGAATGCTGATGCATGCCTCGGAGATCGTCGTGATCACCGTAAACATCCTTCTAATTTTCGGCGAAATTGTATGAATCGTAAGGGTACATGGAATGTCAGAGGAATAAATGTTGAGGAGAAGAGGAGAGAGGTGATGGATGTATTTAGAAAGGGCAAATTTGGTTTGCTCGCTGTGACTGAAACAAAGATAAAAAGAAAAGGTGAAAACGAGTGGTGTGGTGTGAAATGTGTGTGTGCTGGTGTGGAAAAGGAGAGGGGGAGAAGGAGTTGCAATTTTGATCAGTGACCTGTGGTACAAAGCTATGGTAGACTTTGATTGTGTGAGCCCTAGAATTCTAATGGTTAAATTAGTTGAAAAGGTCAGGTATGTGTGGTTGTGACGTACGGTCATCTGGGGAACGTGAAGAGAGTACGATTTTTTTGGGATAATCTTCAAATGATGTTTTGGATGGGGTGGGTAGGAGCTTCAGATTGATAGTGGTTGGGGGAACCCTGAATGGTTGGTAGGTGATCAAAAAGGGATAGTAATAACAGGTGTTTGAGTGTCGGGAGAAAATGAGAATGAAAGGAAGGTGATTGATTTCTGTGAGAAGAGAGGTATGTGTGTAAGTAATACTTTCTTTAAACACAAGAGTATCCATAAGTAAACTAGAGTTGGTGTAGGTAGAGATGGTTTCGAAGTTAAGAGCATGATTGATTTTAAATTGGTGAAGAAGGAGATGTTGAAGTATGTGTTGGATGTTAAATCAGTGAGGGGTTTAGGAATGGGATTATCGATCATTATGTTGTTTTATGTAAAATTAAGTTAGTGGGGGGCTTGGATGCGAGAGGAAGGTGATACGGAAGGAGTGGGTAAAATTACGAGTGATGAAGTTAAGTGAACAAGGTATATAGGATAAGTATGTAAGAGCCGCTCGCAAGTAAAAAATCAGTTGAAATATGAACAAGTTGAAAACTGAACACATCTGGGAGCAATTGAAGGAACCAATTGTTAGCAGTGCCAATAGTATGTGGATGCTGCTAAACGTAGGAACAAGAATGTAACAGTGAGTGGTGGAATTAAGAGGTGATACAAGCGGTTTAAAAGTAAAAAAAAAAAGCATGGTTGGAATGTAACTAAGCAAATGAAGTTCAAAAGAGATGCCCCTTGGAATAATTAAGGAGGAAAAAGAATATAAAGGTGCATAGTAGGAGAAAGAAGAGGTAATGACAGTTTAGAAGAGGATGAATCGGGGACTTACAGGGAATAGAAGCTCTTTGAAGGAAGCCGCGACAGGTTAAGAATGAGAATAGGGGAACCTGCTTAGAATAAGATAGTACTTTTTTGACTGATGAAATGGATGTGAGGAGAGTGTGGAAAGAACACTTCGAAAACTGTAAATATTGCCGTATGAGAGGTGATAGGTGAAATGTTGTGTGGGTTTTGATGGTGCTAAGAGGAATAGGTATTTTTGGGGATGAGGTCATTAAGCAAGGAGGAGGTAATGGGTAGAGTGAGAAAGTTGAAGAATGGCAAATCTGGAGGAATAGATGAATTACTGGTGAATGATCAAGAACGTCGGTCGAGATGGTGACTGATTGTATTTGGAAATTGTGTAATAAAGCGTTTATGGAGAGTATAGTTCCGAGGGATTGGAGGAGAGCAGTAATAGTACCTATATATAAAGAGATAAAGTGAACTCTAGAAATTATAGGGGAATTCAGTTTATTGAGTGTTGTAGGGAAGATATATGCTGGTATTTTGGTCGAAAGTGCGCGTCGAGTGACTGAAGGACTGATTGGTGAAGAACAAGGTGGTAGAGGATGTGTGGATCAAATCTTTACATTGGAAGAAATGATAAAATGAATGAGGGAGAAGAAAAATGAATTGTATTTAGGTTTTATGGTTTTGCCAACAGGAGTATGAAATAGGGCTTATAGGAAAGCTCTATTGGCAGGTGTTTAGTGTAGGTCTTTTGAATGGAAATCAAAAGTTTGTATGACGATAGTGAGGCATGTGTAAGAATAAATGGTGTCAAAAGTGATTGGTTTAATATTAATAGCGTAGTGAGGCAGGGTTGTGTTATGTCTCCTTGGTTATTTCAATTTGTAATATGGAGGGGTATGAAAGAATTCGAGGTGGTGGTGGCAGGAAATGGTGTTAAGATTATGATGAAATGGAGAACGAATTGGAGGGTGCCCTACCTATTATATGCGAATGATTTGGTTTTATGTGGCGAATATGAGAGTTTGAGAGGATTGGTAGAGAGGTTTGGCAGGGTGTGTAAAAGGAGGGGCTTGAGAGTAAACGTATATAAGAGTAAGGTTATGGTTGTGAGTGAGGACAACCCTCAGTGTGAAGTTATGTTAGATGATGAGCAGCGGAACAAGTGTCTGACTTTAAATATTTGGGTATATGTTGGATGAGAAGGGAACGGATGATGCAGAGTGTAGTAGGAAAGTTGTGAATGGCAGGAAGGTGGCTGGTGCAATTAAATCGTTGGTGAATGTAAAGGGACTAAGTCTTGAGTGCACTAGGGTCTTACATGAGGGTATGTTGTTACCTGTGTTATTGTATAGTAGTGAGACTATGGTCTGGAATAAGAAGTATAGATCTAAAGTTCAATGTGTTCAGATGGACAATCTTAGGGACGTGCTAGGTGTGAGAAGACATTGATAAACTAACGGAAATGACGTATTAGAGAGTTGTGTGTGTGATGAAGAGGTTAAACGAGAGCATAATGAAAGTTATGGCTGACATGCGGTTTGGTCTGTGAAAGGATGAACTTGATAGTAGGTGGTGAGTGTGCTTTGGGAACCGACCGGTGGGAATCGAAGAAAAAGTGGGATTGAGTAGTAAAACAATGTCTGAAGGAGAGAAATGCGAGTTTGGCAGAGGCGAGAAGAAAGGTGCATAATATGAGTGTATGGCGGGGCTTTGTGAGGGGGTATGGTTGTGGCCCACCTGGGAAGGATTGACCTTTATTGATGGAATGTCATAGTGAGGTTCGTCGCGGTCGTGAAAGCTTCTAGGTGGATTTTATGATGCGACGTGTTCTCACTATAGGTATAAAGTTGGCGATAAGGCTGGTCTTCTTTTCAACTTGGCTTAAATACTCTCCTACTACTTTCTTTGTTTCCCAGTGTCATTGTTACGCCAACCTTACTCCCAGGCTCTTTGGGGAAGAGAGGTGGGTGAGATGATATATATATTAATATATATATATTTATACTAAATTATATATATTATATAATATATATATATATTATACCAACTCATATATATATATATTATATATAATATTACTTATATATATATATATCTAAGAAAGTTTTCATTTTTTTTTACAGTTACTCCATCACGGGTTGGCCCTATATAAGGAGGGGCAGAAAATAAAGAAAAACCCACCCAAGCCCTATCTTAGCGCAAATCTCTCAGGTGAGTGCAGACGTGAGCTTTAATGAGGGGAAGATTAAATACAGCTGGAAAGAAAGAGGCACCACAACGAACAAGTCTGGGGTTTTTAATACTCACGCAATATTCATGTGAGAGCAAGGCACCCTTTGTGATCCGAGGGCGACGCAAGGGTGGTGGAATGCGAGAGGTCAACTCCCCCGAACATCTGCCGCTGTAGTAAAAAAAAAATAAACTTTTAAAATAATAAACTTTTTCGCAATAAATACATATAAAAAATACCTACTCTAATTTGGATATAAGTATAGCCACAAGTATCTTATATTTAAGAACCGTAAGAAGCATCTTATCTTTTACCATGCAAGAATATGCTTACAATTTTCAGTAAGAGCATGTTTAACTAAGCTCAGGCAAGCTGGCAACATCTACAGCTCAAGAAGGAATAGACTTTCACCTGAAAAAATGTGATGTACTTTTTTTTGTACAATTTTTGCTAATATATTTATTCATTAATATTCATTCCATCAAATTTTAGAAAGCAATAAATTACTGTAATAAACAAGAAGTTATTAGGAATCTTTCATTTTTTACTTAAACTGTAAAATTTGCAACTTTTGTAAATCTATTTAAACTCAAAATATTGTATAAATGAAAATTTGTTCCCTTTTTTACTATCATATGATTTTTATGAAATTTTCGGTGTAGATACTTCAATGAGTTACAGAACTTCAATAGATCTATTGGGTTTATATACCTCCTTTAAGGACACATTTCGATTATGACCTACAGAGTTTCTGGGCTTTGCCCCCAAATTGGAAATGAGTGAACTTTCCTAATTTTCCGCAGATTGGCACCAAATAAAAAAAAGCGAAATGAAATTTTGCTTCTATCCATAAAATGTCAATTTCAGATATTTTTTAAGGACTGTATTGATTTGTATTGTATTTTCATTTGAAGAAAAACCATGTTTCAGTTCACCTTCTACAATTGCATTGTTTTATCTAAATACTATTTTGAATACTTATAGATAGTAAATTACACTGATTAAAGAAAAAATGTATTACATAATTATATAAAAATTAATGTAGGCTAAGTAGTTTATAATGAATATTAATTCCCATAAATTTCTATATCAAATGCATTTTAAAAATTTAACTGTAGGATAGTAGTTTATAATGAATATTAATTCCCATAAATTTCTATATCAAATGCATTTTAATATAAAAAAATACAAGGTGTGTTAAAATTATCTTTCAGCAAAATAAAGAAAAATCTCACAATTATACTACATTATTATCATTATGTATATACTCAAGAATAGTTGATATATATAATATATATATATATATATATGTATCACTAATATATATATATATATATATATATGTATATATATATATTATATATATTTATATATATAGTATATATATCTAATAGCATGTTCCATATGTATATATATAATATCCCTAAGCATTCCACTTATTGAGAGTTTTGGGTTTTGAACCCGCACTTTCAATGTCGGTAAACCAGGCGTATTACCACCTGACAACGATGAGCTAAAAGGAAATCAACCGTTTACTTCTGAAAGATTACATTCTTCCAAAAATAAGGTGATCCGTCAATCTAACAGTCACCTTTGGCAGATATCCACACTCACACTCGGGTCAAGGGTGCACACAAGCAGAAAGTAAATTCAAGATTCAAACTTGTAGTTAATGTATTTTGCTTGTAATCTGCATGTTAGATATTATAGTATATATATATATATATAATATATATATATATTATTATATATATATTATATAATCGTATCTATATATATATATATATATATATATATATATATATATATATATATATTATATATATATATTATTTTATATATATATATATATATTATATATATATATTATAGTTATATATATTATATATATATATATATTAGTATATATATATATACTATATATATTATTATAATATCTTAATATATTTATTATATCTATATATCCTAAGTATTACTTATTGAGAGGGTTTGGGTTTTGAACCTGCGCTTCAATGTTGGTCAAACCCAGGCATTTACCACCTGACCAAGATGGGCTAAATGCTGGGTTCTTACAACATTGAAGGTGCGTTCAAACCCAACCTCTCAATAAGTGGAATGCTTAGGGATATTATATAATATATATATATTATATTATATATATATAGTATATATATATTATATATATATATATATATATATATATATATATATATAATATTACATATATATATATCTTTCGTTATTTCATAGTTCCCTCTTGGCTTCGCGATATATATTATTAATATATATATATATATATATATAAAACATGCTTATTACATAGCATGAATACTATACATAGCTACAATATGAATCCCGAATTATACTTTCGCTTCGTGTGACCCTTGACCCGTGTGAGCGGAGAGGTCTGCCAAAGGTCACTACAGATTGACGGTACCTTATTCTTCTGAGAAGTAATCTTTCAGAAGTAAACGGTGGCTTTCCTTTTAGCTCTCGTGGTAGGTGTTAACGATGCTGGTTTACCACATTGAAGGTGTGGGTTTCAACCAACCTCTCAAATAGTGGAATGCTAGGGAAATTACTATATATATATAATGAAGAAAACAGAGAGAAATGGCAGCAAATGAGTCGGTGGTTAGAGCAACTACGCTCTGCTACCAATGAAATGTTTTTATCGTTTGAGATGGTTAAGATGAGAATAGAGAAACTTACTGTTTATGGAAGGCTAGGCTTGGCCGTAGGGACACCATCGTATCCTTATAATTTGCTGAAACGACTGCTCAAAAATGCGATCCAATTCCCCCTTTTATCTTCTTGGTTGGGAGTGAATGTAGAGTAGAGGATGATGATTTTGATGATAGTTTTTAAAATTGATTTTTTTAAAAGCAGCATGCTTGACATTCCATTGCAGACAATACATGCAAAAAGAAAAAGAGTAAAACAATTAGTGGAAGCAATGGTGTAAGGATGGTAAGAATCAAATCAGATAAAATAATGTAATTACCTGAGAGGTTTTAAACATTTAGAATATTATAATGGCAAGGTATAAACATTTAACCTCAAAGCAACAATATTAATCAAGCTAATCTAAAATGCATAATAAACCGAGGGTTTTCAATAAGTTTTATTGAAACAAACTTTTAAGCACAAACATACATCTATACAATTAGCTCTTCAAAAAGCAGTGAAGTAAATTTATTCATTGAGAAGTGAACAGATAAGAAACTAGTTAGAGAGTATGATATATTAGAAATAAATGATCAGGTTGATATAGCAAAATAAGATAATATTAGAAGCTAAGCTTAGAAAGACAGTTTAAATTATTTTTCATTTAAAGATTTAAGACTAAATGATTACTTTTAATATTTAAATTAAGATAGTATGAGAGGGACTCAAAAAGTTAGTATGATAGTTTAAGAGAGAAGTATGAGAGAAGTTTAAGAAGTGCCTCTGTCAGTGCTCCAGGCTTTCACATTTTTTGGGATTCCCCCAACCCAATTGAAAGTATTGAGTCAAGCTCTGGAAAGTTATCAGAGAACCACTTCCTGAGCTTGGTAAGATGCCCTATAATTGGATTTTTGATGTCAATAAAAAAAATCTTCACAATCTTCCAGAAACATTTCACTTTAGAGAGGCAGCTATCTCAATTATGTTATGTACATTGTGGCTCCAATACAAAAGCTTAGATCTAAACTACAAATGTTGAAATCTTTTTCCTGTACAAAATGATATATTTTTTTTTGAGTCGTGTACAGGACCCCCACTGCTCCAAGGAAGCGCCTACTGGGCTGAAAATTCATCACTATGGGATGGCTCTTCATTATATGCTTCAAATGTCAGGAGATCTTTGATGGCGAAATGAATTTCATTCAGTCAGTCAAAAATAAATAAATAAAATCAAATGTTATAAAGCATATTCACTTCTTGAATGTTAAAGGTGTCATGGACCGTAAAGTAGGAAAATGACGACGGCGAATAGGGTCCGGATGGGAACAATTAATGAAGATATGGTGAACAGACTGAGGGGTGTGGAGACGGCAAAATTTGCAAATGGGAGGGGTCCCGTAACATATAGTGACTGTGAACAAAATGATATTAAAATTTTAAATATCTTAACCCAAGATACATGTAATAACTATATGATTATTTGTGTTGGTGTCTGGTGAAGTATTAAATTATCCAACTCTCAATTCATACAAAAAAAAATTCAGTTATAATAAAATAAAAATGTAAACATGTAATTCTATATTAATAAAGAAATAATAATAATAATAATAATAATAATAATAATAATGTTGTTATTATTATTATTTCATGCCACATTTTCTTTGAAAAAGAAAATGTTTCACGAATGTATGAACAAACAATTAAAAGAAATATTATTAATTATAATTATTAATAAAATTTATTGTAATAAGTTTTTGTTCATACATTCGTGAACCATTTTATTCTTTTAAACTAAATAATTTTTAGGGGGGATTTGCTATTATTATTATTTAGAAATTCTGTCAGCTTTTGTTTTAATATGGTATAAGTTTTATTTTTAACTTCCAATTCTCTAAATATTTTCTCTTGATTTTCATTTAATTTTCTTAATACTAGTCTAGAAAATAGTTTGCAAAGGAAGCAAG
>JABUQX010039800.1:27500-37500 GCA_015478945.1 Trachelipus rathkii | reverse complement strand
TGATGATTTTAAAATTAACTTTTTACATCCCAGTGGAATTAGTAAATTTTACTCTTATCCCTTAATTTCAGATATTTGCAATGTTGAAGCAAAATGTATTATAAAAATATTAGATACACCTTCACTAAATGCAGGAACTAATAGCATTCAATATCAATTTCCAAAGATCTTGAAGGCATGTGTTTATTTATTATTATTAGTTACCAGGCTTCACTTCCCATTATACTCATCTACTATATATGGAGTTTTATATAACTATAAGGGATAAAAACAGAAAAAAATAAAACCTGTGGAAAGAAAGCCTGACTTACCTACTTTTCTAAGAATATATTTTTTTTTATATCTACCTATATAGGTAACTCATTTATAATATTGTTAAGTATTCTTGTAAGTAGTTTTAAAACCTGCTAACATGCTTCTGGCATTAACTTTGGCAATAGAGAAAAAAATATTTAACAATTAAACAATTTATTACGTAAATTTTTGAATTAAACTTTTTAATTAATAAGAGAATTAATCTTTAAATCAAAAATAATAAAATAAATCAAAAATATGCGTTGAAATCTTAAAGTTTTCCAAATTTACCCCAAGTTATTTCGCCAAATATATTAAAACTATATTAAGAACTAGAGTGGCATAGATAGGCTGTGTTTAGCTTCTTGTTCATAATTTTTTTTTAGTATTTAATTTTTTTTACAACCAAACCACAACCTCAGCC
Organism: Trachelipus rathkii; assembly: GCA_015478945.1. Taxonomy (NCBI): domain Eukaryota; kingdom Metazoa; phylum Arthropoda; class Malacostraca; order Isopoda; family Trachelipodidae; genus Trachelipus; species Trachelipus rathkii. The sequence goes on along the minus strand of JABUQX010039800.1, from coordinate 36,782 downwards.
ACACACCACACCACACACACACACACACACACACACATACTATATATTATTATATATATATATATATATATATGTATATATATATATATATTATATATAATATTATATATTATATATATATATATATATTAGTATATATATATATATAGTATATATATATATATATATAACATGCCTATATGGTAAACCCAGGCAGATAAAAAAATGAGTTTGGACCACTAGGTCTTAGCATTTTTTTGAAATTTTTGCGCAAAAAAAGGACAACCTCAATTAAAACCAAAGAAAATCATGCTTCAATATTCTCAGTTCCCCACCTATGGGGAATCATTCGCTGCCCCCCCCGCCCCCCAACCCAATAAAATCCAAATTTCAACTTGCCAACTTCCAAATAGGACTATTGATCTAAAAACTTCTTAAAGCAATACATACAATTATATATATATTATATATATATATATATACTTATATATATATATATAATATATATATATAATATATATATTTATATATAATATATATATATATATTATTAATAATATATAATATATATAGTTATATATATATTATATATTATATTATATATTGTTATACTTTTACTTTTTCGTAAACAGAATATTTATTTGTTATTTATACCGTTAGCAATGTAAAAACTATTTATTCACGAATGACATTTTAATATAATTAAAAGATTAAAGAAAAAAAAGATTACCTACTTGTAAATATTTTAATCTTTTAATACTATACAATGTCATTGTGAATAAAAGTTTTACATTGCCAAGGGTATAAATACCAATATATATATATATAATAGTATATATATATATATATATTATATATATATATATATATATATTATATATATATAAATATAATATATTTACCGTATATATATATATATATATATATATATTATATATATATATAATATTATATTATATATATAAAGTATATATATATATATATATATAGATATATATATATATATATGATATATAGTATTTAGTATATATATATATAAGTGGGATAAAGTTTTTGATGGTTTGTGGGGTAAAAAATAAAATCGTTTGGAAATATTTTTTGAAATTTAACTTGCTAGTCTGGTAGCTGTAGATATTAATCTTTAAAAAAATGCAAATAAGAAATGGGCTGCTCTAACCAATAAAAATTCGATTACCAACATAGAAACCACAGTTGACAGAAATCCAGTGATAAACAAATTGGTTGACAACCAGTTAAAAAATGGTTGCAAAACTTTTTTAGAGTTTCAACAACTTTTGCTACCATTTTCATATGTATTATATATTTTTAAAAATTTTTTTTTTTTTTGGTAGGAATGGCCAGGAACTAGCCAAATTAAATTTTTATTTTTTGAGAATGATTGGATGTCCCTAGAACATAAATTATTTGATTTTTACCCCATCAATTTTTCACCAATGGGGTAAAAAAAAACTGTTTCTTCAGAGGAACCCCAGAGGGGGGTCAACAGACACCCTTTACAAATTGAACCCTCATATTCGAGATCTACGGGTTTGATAACAAATATAAGGACACCAATATTGTATTATCATACAAATATTAACTAACTCGGCACTGCACCACACTGGCTCCAGCACCGGTACCAGCTCTGGCTCTGACTCTGAATCCTCTTTACTCCTTCCTCCCCTATACAATCTCCAAATTTAATACTTCTAGGTCATTTCCTATTTTTAGGGGCCAGCACCCACCTCCAGAGGGGGGCACGAACACGTAACCTGATGGGCTGCCAAATTTTAGAGCGGTACAATAACCCTAATTCAGGTAGAATATATTTAAGCAGACAGGGCAACTCCAAACTGTACCTATACTACTACTACTACATGAAATGACTGTAGAAGGATGAAATTTGGAGATTGTCGGAGTCCATAGGACCCCCTGGAGGGGGAATGAGTCGCAGTCCTGAAACTGAAGAAAGACTAATGTTTCTTCATTAAAACCTGCCCCTTTATCACTATTAGTACTAAACTAATAAACTATAAGCTTTTTTAATTTTCAATGAGTTTCCACTTTATTTTTATTCAACTACCATATATGTATTCACAATAAATAGTAACTTAGTAAATTATAATGTTTTTAAATTTGAATATTTTTTTATATTAAATGTGTATTAAATAAAAGTAAAATTATGTATTATGTGTTAAATAAAATAAAATAAAAAACGAAATTAAAAAAGAAAAAATGCCATAGTGGTATAGCTATAGCCTTATTATCCTGATGAGTTATGTGGTGGTGACGAAATGTCACAATTTACCTATTAACTATTCAGTAGCTGAATATTCAGAAAAAAAGCTGAATACTAAATATTTGGAAATATGGCTAAATAGGCCAAATAACAAATAGTTGCTGAATATTTCAGTACAGCTTATTTATATATGCTTATATATTAGGTGTACCGGAACTGAAAGATTTTTCAGTTCCGGCCGAACCGGAATTAGCCGGAAATCACAAAAAAAAACTTCCGGCGGAACCGGAATTTCTTATGAGCTTTCGTTTAACTATAAAGAAATGTAAAAATATATTTTATAGAACTTTTCAACATAAAATCTTATATTTAGTACAACGCCATTTCATGAACATATGGAAAATGCATCATTGGAAGAGAATATCTGGAAGTCCAAAATTTTAATAGTAAAAGGAGAGTCTTGTATTTTTTAGAACAGGGGAAACCACAAAAGTGCAATAGATCCAAGCCATGAAACAAGTGAGTTTTGAGGAAAGTTTCTCCCCCAAAAAAGTTTTGGCATATCAATGACCCCACACAAGAAATAATGAATTTTATTCGCAAATGATTAACCAAACATTCACAGACATTGAAGAGAGGAGATTCATAGAACTATTGCCCATCTTCAACCAAAATATTCTTATTCCTAGTAGAAATATTTTGTAGAGAAGATGTTACCAACTTCATACAGGAAATTATACAGGCAGTATTTGAGAAGTTCTGCTAGCTGAGTCAGAATCATTTACTAACAAGATATATAGGAGAGCTAAATAATTCAAATGAGTCATTTGTTTATTTAACTGCACTCTGGCTTACCAGCGAGTTTAAAAAAAATGTACTGTGTACTCCATTGAAGTATTTCCCAGGTTCTTTTTCTGGAATTAAAATCACTATTGAGTTTGAAATTGATGAATAATTGGGAATATTCCTCTTAACAACATCCATGTTGATCCTTCATGGATGGAGCCATATAACATGAAACGTTGAAACTAACTTTAGCAGGATACACAAGTTTTTCTGGTTTTATTCATAAACTTCAACTTGTGTATTAAATGCCTTATATTTCTCAAAGAATCCATTTGATCCTTCGAGATGGAGCATATAGCATGAAACTTGGAACTAATTTAGCAGGATACACAATTTTTTCTTGTTTTATTCATAAACTTCATTTTATTAAAGATGCCTTATTTTCTCAAAAAAGAACAGATGGTGATTTAATACAGGAAATGTATGGAATATTTGTACACATTTCAAACATTCCAGTTTTTTAAGCTGTAATGAACTTTAAAGAATACAAAGGACTTGGATCCACATCTTGCAAGCCTACTTATGCCAATTCAAGATATTAAACAAGGTGGAAACAACATTATTTGATTCTTAGTAAGAATTGAATGTTTGAAAGACCTCTGCAAGTTTATATTATAAAACAATCAATCATTTAAGCTGTTGACTGCTAGTATAAATGGCAAATACTTGAAAAAATTCTGGAGAGTTTTGCAACCATTTCCCATGATTACGGAAACTATAAGCAAAATCAATTATATCAATTATTCTCCATATTTGAGCTCTCCAGCAAATCTCTCAAACTCTGAGGATGACGGCAGAGTTCAGACTTTAAAAGAGAGATGAAGAAGCATTTAGAGTTTAGATTTATGAATAAAAAGGAAGGGAAAGGTCAATAGACATATTCAAACAAAAATTGTTTAAGTACTTGTAGTAGACCCAAATACAACTTGACTTTAGTTTTCTATTGAAATGTAAGAGAATTGAGATAGAAAATGGATGCTGAGGATATTGAAGGATAGAAAGTGATAATAGTATTAGCAGTGCAGAAGAAGGTTCAGGCGATGAGTCATCCATCCATTTTCAGAAACGAGCATTATCTACAATGAACTTAGATTTCCCAAGTACCTCAAAATCATCAGGAGCATTAGAAAAAAAATTACTGCAAAGTTACTTAGTTTTTATAAGTTGAAGAAAGTTAAAGTGACAGCGAGTCAGTTAGGGTAAAAAGGAAAAAAAGGAAAATCAGTGGCTCTCAAAGGTTTGTTTGAAGATTCTTAAAGAGAACTGAGATTTTTTTTTACCAGAGGAAATCAAGTTTAATCGGGAAAAGAGAACTTATTAATGATGGAAAGTGACCAAAGCTAAATTTCCAAAGCATAGCAGTTACTAGCCCAAAATTAACTCTCCTTTCCAGCTCCCCGCATATATGTCAGGGTGATAATATTTTTCAGAGCAGAAATATATTTGAAGGAAAAACGTTTAAAAATATCCCCCAATACTGGTGAACAGTTTTTTTCTTTTACTTCACCAGAATTCAGCAATATTTTCAAAGTGTTTAAGAAAGTTAACTTTATATATATTATTATATATTATTATATATATATATAATATATATATATATATATATATATTATATAGTATATATATATATATATATAGTATATATCTATATAGATGTTCACGGTGAGTGAAGGCAACGGTCACTGGGCACGCTGATTTTCGAAATTGGTTTCTGAAATGTCAATAATCGTAAAATAACCGAACTAGTATTATATGGGGGTGGTGGGGATGCTTGAGCGCTACTTCAAAATAAAAAAAATGACAAACCAAACAAAATATTGTACCTTAAAGATTTATAAGGAAATCCGGGTATCAGGAAATTCGAGGAGTGGCCGGATATCGTCGTCTGTAATGTAAATCTTGATACCTCAGCCCAGAGTTACGAGTCTCTGGACTTTCCTCTCGTGTAGGGGTCGCGTTTCAAAGATGTGGGGAACGTAATAATGTAGTAACACACCAAGACAGTAAGTTTATAAGGAGGGTTGAATAACAGATGGAAAAATAGCACACAATTACGTTGTAACACCAGGCGAATGAAACTCAAGAAAAAGAATTGTTTTATTCACTTATTATGTACAATGTAGAGTATAAACAGGATTTACATTTATGTACAAGTAATTCAGCACTGACGATGAGGAGATAATACATGAATGTCTAAATTAAGACCATTCATGTGATAAAGGGAATAATTGCAATAAATAAGATATAAGGTCCACACAGGAATGACTAAATAAAGACCATTCAGTGGTAGACTTAAAACTAAGAGGAATGGCTAAAAAGTTGACATAATTAGTCATCCAAGGAATAAATAATGATATAAAAAAAATATGTACTTTCGTTACAAATAAGTAACTTTTTGAAGAAGAAAGAACAAGAACAACAGAACAAGGTTTCCAATAAAAACTTTCACCCCAAATTAAATTGTACAGAATGCAACTTCCAACCAACTAATAAGAGTGTCCAAAATGAAAAGATGACTACAGCGTTCACGAGATGTAATAGTATTATGATTGGTTACAATTAAAGGATAAGATACCATGAAATTGTCTGTAACAATGATTATTTAACAACTTATCTTAAGTAGGGGACAGAGACAGTGTTGGGGAATACACAAACACAAGGGCAATAAATGTTCAAATATGTTGAGCTTCAGATTTAGCTATGTCCGATAGTACTGAGTCCAGCACTTGAATGTTTATTTCTGAACCCAAGATTTGAATTAGTTGAATATGCCCAAGGATGGAATGTGCCCAAGGATGGATGTGCCCAAGGATGGAATGGGCTGAACTTCAATTCAAATGAAACCAAGGTAAAAATGTGCCCAAGGATGGAACCTAAAAATGGAAATTAAACTGTAGTGATTTTAACTCAAGATTATTTCCATTCTCTACTTAGAACTTTTACTTACCCCTAGTGGGGATTTGATGTTTATTAAGTTGTTTCTTGTAAAGACAGACGATGAAGAAGTATCCGAAGACGAACTGTAATATGAATATTTAGGGGATTGGATGTATAAATTAAGCATGCCTTATTTCATATGCTCATGTAATTAAGTAAGAAGCAAGCAAAAAGCACTTATGACTAAAAAACGGTTAGAACTGACCTTATAAATCCGAAGATTATGATTATAAGTTTACTTAAGATTAAAGAACTAAGATTAATGTTTTTTAAGGAGAACTTGTCTCATATGATAACTGAAAAACATCAAGGTCATATAATAATTTGTATAATGAGGGTGGAAAGTTATTTTAAGATTAAACATTAAATTAAGAGTCAGAGTTGGAACTTGCAAATTAAGTCAGAGTTGGAATTCGTTTAAAGAAAAGAGTTAATTTGTTACTGTGTAACAGGAGCAAATGTAGACACCTCTACATTCCTCCCCGCTAAGATTAAGCTCCCCCCCATTTTGAATGTTTAAGTCCAAAAACGAATTCAAACGAGGAGAGTGAAGAAATGAATAAGATGAATAATGTAAAAAATTCATGTTTGTACGATTATGACCGCGACAGTGAGACAACTTATGTTTAATTATATCCGGTTCATTCAGAACACCATAACAAAAAATATCTGCAATCATGCACGGCACGCAACAAGCAATGAATCATTTGCAACCCAAAAAAAAACAAAGAGAGGAATAAGCGAATTGCAGTAAAGAGAGGGTCGGCTCTGAAAAATCAATACGGAGATTAGTACACGAATATGATAGGTTATTAAAATAAAGAATAACGATAACATGACACGTATATAAAATTATAAAATAAAATGTATAAGTTGAAGATAAGGTAATGATAAGACCTTACGTTCTTATTAGTAGCATAAAATTATAAATAAAATACTGAATTAATGTCATTTATGTATTTTCATTTAAAAATACAAAAAATGGCGTTATGGGGCTATTATTTTACAAATAGTATAAATTTTATACCATTTGTGGTTATCTTTCCACTACTGAGTTGGTTTATAATAAATTATAAACTTTTCCCATAGTGGAGTAATTTTCTGAGTCATTTAATTTTATTTGCTTCTTACGCGAGAAAAGTTATTTTTAGAAATAGAGATATTAAAGTAAGGCTAGGATGGTAAAATTTTATGGTAAGATTGAAAGCTGTTTTATGAAGAAATGTTTTTCTAAAATTTTCTAAGAAAAGTTTCAAATATTACGTATTAAGATATTTTGAAAATAGGTTTCCGAAAGTTATGACGCATTTTCACGACGAGTTAGGTTTTCATATATGATTTACAAAAAACTAAATGGACCTTATTGCATCTTCTTTCCTTCCCAACGAACTAAACTCCGGTTATGCAAGTTGATTAACAAAGAATTTTCTCTTAAGGCGAGATCCCCTAAAATTACCGGACAAGGCATCATTTCGGAAGGGATGATTAAAAAGATAACTGGCTTGGTAAAATAGTCAGTATCTTGGAAAAATATAGGTAATTCCACATACGAAGTTAAGATTACATCAGGGTCACGGATCCACCTACTTATGTCGTGAATTTTGATTTCAGAGGATGGAGACTTGTGTAAATATTCCATTTGTTTCCCTAGATAATCTACTATAGAATTGCCAATGAAACTATATTGAGTACCACTGTCAATCACGCTATTAGTGAAACAGGAGTTATATGAGTCATATTGGGACAAAGCAACAGGGATCACCAAAGGTTCAGGAATATATACTCTGGGATCCTTAAGTGAACTAAAGTTTTGACTAGGAGAAACGAGATTAATATCGTTACTAAGAGATGCGTGAGGCTGTGTCAAAGTGGGAACAGTAGCCAAGATAACATCAGTAGGTTTAGTATTGTCCATGTCAGTGTCAGTAGCAATGTCAGTGATTTGTTCATCAGGGGGAAAAACAGTGATTGAATTTATTACTGGGATAATTTCCTCAGAATTTGTTTCTGTAGGAATTAAGGGTTGGTCGACTTTGTCAAGTCCTTGACATTGTCCTTCGTGAGGTGGTTTCCCACAAGAGTCACAAGGATCGTTCAAACGTTGAGGCAGTGGTGTGTCATCAAGTCGTGATGTCTGAGGGCTTTGAGTTTCGTGAGTCAAGTTAGTAGGGGAACGAGTGTTTACTGACTTTACAGTCTTTACAGACCCCGTTAAGGAATCACAAGGGGAACTTTCCTTTACCGGAGATCTATTTTGTGTGGTCTTTTGTCTGGGAGGCGTTCGTTGGGGACATTTAATACCCGAATGAGGGCCTTTACAAAAGGGACAATGTTTTATTTTAGGAGTGGAAGGTGAAGAAAGAGGAGTCCTACGGACTTGACACGTGGCCTTCACATGTCCTTCCTTTTTGCAGTAACTGCAAATACCGAGGTACTTATAACAATCTTGTATTAAGTGGCCTTGAATACCGCAGTAATCACACCACACAAGATTTAAGTTTGTGTGTGAGGTATTTTTATGAAAGTCTATGTTACGCGAAGAGGTCCTTGAATTTACAGAGGACGAAGGGCTAAAATGGCTGTCTCGATAATAACGAGAACCAGCGGTGTTCTTAGGACTATAGGGGGTATAATTACGATTGGAAGGATGGACAACTCGAGATTTAAATATGTTACGGGAATCTTCTTTTTGTTGAAGATCGTATAACATATTTTGGGTGTTCTGTAACAGTTTGGTTAAGAGAACAATGTTTTCTCTTAACATGTCTAATTGTATGGTTAAGTCATCCGAGGAGTCAAGTCTATCAAACTGTCTCTGTGTCTGAGGTCGAGAATAAGGTGACGGTCTATGTTGAGACCAATTAGGGGAATACTCACGAGGGTAAGTACGAGAATCGTTACGAAGATAACTATGGGAATAATCACGAGGATAATTATGGGAATTATTATGAAGATAATTGTGGGAATAATCATGAGGATAATTATGAGAATAGTGACGAGGATAGTCAGAGTAAGCTTGATTAGAAATAGGCGAATACGAATATGCATTTTCATTTGGGTATTTGTTACCACATGATCCATAACTTTTAGAATAAAAAGTTTGAGAGTTACGCAATGGGAATTCTTGTAAGAGATTATTTTGATAATAATCTTGATCGAACCTATCTGAAGCATAATTATTCGAATACATGTTCGTATTGCGAATAGATTGAGAAGGTAACGGAGCAAAACCAGGAGGAACTGAACCGTAAGTATAAGAATTAGTTATATGGTCATTCGAC
>JABUQX010039800.1:10000-22500 GCA_015478945.1 Trachelipus rathkii | reverse complement strand
ACTTTCCTTTTTTTCCTTTAGTTAACCCCCTAATAATTTCTTCCATTTGAATTTCCATATCTCCTTCCTGTCCCTCTTCACCCCCCATCCTCACCTCTTGAAAATCCTCCTCATCTCTCCCACCCATTTCATTCAATAATCCTCTAAAATATCCCCCCATCTTTTCCTCACTCCATCTTCCCCTCCTATCCATTCCCCATCCCCTCCCTTAACCCTCTCCCCTAACCCCTCCCTCTTCTTTCTTTTTATATTTACTTCTTTCCAGAATATTTTGCTTCCTGTTTCAAAATTTTCTGTCATTTTTCTACACCATTCATTATTTGCATTTCTCTTCGCCCTCTCCACCGCCCTCCTTTGCTCCACTCTATAACCCCTCTATATTCCCCCAGCTTTTCCCTTCTCCTATGCCCGCAACCATTTCACATAGACCTCTTTTTTCTTTTTCACCAAATCTTTCACCTCCTCATTCCACCATTCACTTCCTTTCCTTCTACTTGCTCCCACCTTTTTTACTCCGCATATCCTTCTGGCTTCTTCACAAATTGTCTCTTTAAATCTCTTCCACTCCTCCTCCACATCCCTAATTTCCGTTCCTCTCACGTCCCTCCACCTATCCTCCATACCCCTCCTAAACTCGCTCTTACACAATGTCTCATCTAATTTTTCCACTTTAATGACTTCTATTTTCCTCTTACTTTCTCTTTCTCTAACCGTTACCTCTCCCCCTACCCTTAACCTAGCAACCACCAAATAGTGATCAGATAACCCCCTACCTGCCCCTCTGAATAAATTTACATCTAGTAATCTGCCTCTATCCTATCTATTTATACACACATAGTCCAGTAACGCCCTCCCCCCCGTTATCTCACTCTTCCATGTATACTTATGATTTTCACTTTTCTTGAACCACGTATTTCCAACTATCAATCTTCTATTCAACACATAATCTCTAACGATGACTTTCTCCATTAACATTCCTTTCCCCTACCCCAAATGGACCTATAATTCTCTCCCATCTCCTCTCTTCCCACTCCTGCATTCAAATCTCCTAATAAAACAAATTTTATCATTAACCCCGAAACTTTCCCAACAATCATTCTCCCTCCAAAATCTTTCTCTCTCCTCCTCCCTCGCTTCATTTACTGGTGTGCATATGCGCATATAAGAACCCACATTTCCCCCCCGAAATTTTCACTTTAACCCACATTATTCTCGAAATTCACCTAATTTGCAAAACACTTTTACCTTATCCCATCACCTAATTTCCTCATAACTATTCCCTACCCTTCCCTCGCCCTCACTCTCTCGTTCACCCCGAAATCCTACCCTTAAATTTTCCAAAGACCATCTCCTTCTATCCTTTCAGCTTAGTTTCTGTCAACCCTAACACATCCAACCCTTTTTTCTTCGAACATTAACCCCACTTCTTCCCTTTTCAGATTCTCATTTATCCCTCTCACATTCATACAACCCACTCTAATCTAATCTCTTTTGCCCATCCTATCTCTTTACTCTCCCTTACTCTCCTTAATCCTGACCCTCTTATTCACCACTCTACTTTCTTCTATTCCCACACTAAATTAGGCTGCACGTTTACTGGGATCCCACAACCTGAGGACCCAATACCTCAAGCTCCAAACCCCGCTCAAACAAACACACCCTAAAATACCCTAAGATTATATAAAAAAATATATAATCTTAATGTTAATTTTTAATACGTTTATATATATGATAATATAATATATATAAATATATATATATTATATATATATATATATAATATATATGATATTATATAATATATATATTATCATATATATATATATATATATATATATATATATATATATATATAATATATATATTTATTATATTAGGGGGTGTACCGGAACTGAAAATTTCAGTTCCGGCCGGAAGCGCAATTAGCCGGAATGCACGACAAAAATTCCGCCCGGAACCGGAATTTCTTATGAACTATAAGGAACTATAAAGAAATGTAAAAAAAAAATATTTTATATAACTTTCAACATAAAATCTTGCATTTAGTATAACGCCACTTTAATCATATGAAAAATCATCATCAAAGGTAATATTTGGAAACAAAAATTTAAATAGTAATAAAGGAGGTTCTGTGTACTTTCAAGAACAGGGAAACTACAAAGTGCAATAGATCCAAGAACCGTGAGATATGTGAAGTTTTTTGAGGAGAGTTTTCTCCCCAAAAAAGAATTTGGCATATCAAATGACCCCAAATCACAGATTATCCTGCATTTCATGCTGACAGCGATGCAGCCATTCGTCCAATTCACCCAAAAGAGCATGGATTCAGCGCCCAGAAACGCCCCAGCTTCAACCAAAATATCTTATTCTTAGTAGAAAAATATTTTGGTAGAAAAAAATGTTACCTAAACTCATACATGGAAATTATAAATCAGCAAGTATTGAGAAGTTTTCTCTAAGGCTGATCAGATATCATTTACTACAGATATATAGAGAAGCTGAAAATTCAAACGAGTCATTTATTTCTTTAACTGCAACTCTGGTTTGCCAGCGAGTTTAAAAAAAAATGGACTGTGTACTCCCATTGCAAGTATTGGTCCCAGGTTTCTCATTCTGGAATAAAATCACTATGAGTTTTTGAAATTATGATGAATAATTGGAAATTCCTCCTAACACCAAAATCCATTTGATCCTTTGAGATGGAGCATATAACATGAAAACTTGGAACTAATTTAGCAGGAATGACGACAAGTTTTTTTGTTTTAATTTCATTAAACTTCAATTGGTATTAAGGTGCCATTATTTTCCTCAAAGAAAACAGTGTGATTTAAGTAAAAGAATATGTAGGAATATTTGTACACATTTCAATCATTCCTGTTTTTAGCTGTAATGAACTTGAAAAGAAATACAAAGAGCTTGGGATCCCACATCTTGCAAAAGCCCACTTATGCCAAGTTTCGAAAATGTTAATACAAGGTGGAATAACACACATTGATTCTAGAAAAGAATTGAATGTTGAAAAACCTCTTGCAAGTTTTATATTATGAGAACAATCATAATCATTTTAAGCTTTGACTGCTGATGAAATGGAAAGTACTGAAAAAAAATTCTAAGAGTTTTTGCAACCATTTCCCATGATTACAGAAACTATAAGGCAAATCAATTATATCATCAATTATTTTCCATATTTGAGCTTTCCAGCAATATCTCTCAAACTCTGAGGATGACAGCAGAGTTCAGACTTTAAAAGATGAGCTGAAGAAGGCATTAGAGTTTAGATTTATGAATAAAAAGGAAGAGAAAGGATCAATAGACAATAGACATATATCAAAACAAGATAATTGTTTTAAATACTGTAGTAGACCCAAGATACAAACTGACTTTATTTTCTAATGAAATAAGAGAATTGAATAGAAAATGGAATGCTTGAAGAAATATGTGGCAATAATTGAAGGTAGAAGTGATATAGTATAGCAGGCAGAAGAAGAAGTTCAAGGCGATGAGTCATCCATCCACTTTCAGAAAACGAGCATTATCTGACAATGAAACTTAAAATTTGCCAAGTACCTCAAAATCATCAGGAGCATTAAGAAAAGAAATTACTGTAAAGTTACTTAGATTTTATAAGTTTGAAGAAAGTGAAAGTGACAGCGAGTCAGTTAGTGTAAAAAGGAAAAAAAAGAAGAAAAATCAGTGGCTCATCAAAAGGCGAAATTCTTAAAGAAATTGAAATTTTTTTTTTTCCAAGAAAATCAAATTTTTAACTGGAAAAAGAAGAATTACTTAATTGGTGGAAAGTGTCCAAAGCTAAATTTCCAAACATATCAGTACTAGCCCAAAAATTACTCACCTTCCCAGTCTTCAATATATATTCAGAGAAATTATTTTCATTTTTAGAACAGGAAATATATTTGAGGAAAAACGTTTAAAAATATCGCCTAATACTGGTGAACAGTTTTTCTTTTACTTCACCTCAATTCAGCAATATTTTTCATAAATGTTAAAAAAAAAGTTAATTTTCATATATAATATTATATATATATATATATATATATATATATATATATATATATATATATATATAATATATATATATATATATATTATAAATATTATATAATATATATATATATATATATATATATATATATATATATATAATTTTGGAAATTAAATTTGAATTTAATGATAATATCTTATAATCCTATATTTCGAGGTACTTGAGTAAACTTTATTTAAATAATACTGTAGATATATAATGCACTGTATGAATGCTACACAATACTATTATTTTTTGTAAAAAGATGGGCTATAGGTTATGTAAAATAAATCCCTTCCATCAAATTTTTTCTCAGAAGTAGATTGGTAATTCCGGTTCAGGCCGGAATTTGTCAAAATTCCGGCCGGAACCGGAACGGGAAAAAAATGTCAAATTCCGGCCGGACCGGAATTCCGGTACACCTCTAATATATATATATATATATATATATATATATATATATATATATATATATATATAATATATATATATATATATATATATATATATATATATATATATATAGTCGTTACATTAAAAAAAATCACCAGTTTTTTGCCCATAAGTATTAAACTAATTTACATATTAGATTATAATAATTTCTTATAATGGCTACGCCTAGGCTATATATCGCAGGAAAAATAATGTTTTGCTTTAATACTTTTATAATTATTTGGACAAAAAAAAAACAAAAAAAACAAAACATGGCAAACAAAAAAACCAACTGTAACAAAAATAAAAAAACACTTCTAAAACCCTTCCTGGAGTAAAAATAAATCATCATATGTCAATTAAATCATTTTTAAACAAAATAAAAATTAAAAATAAAGTTGAAAAAAATAAAATTAAAGGTATGTTTATATTTTTCCAAGCTGGCTCTGCAATCTGCTCCGGCTCTGGCCCATATGCTTCGCCATTTAATTTAATATTGCCACTCTTTCTTTCAATCTCTTCTATACACTCAACAAATTTCAGCCTTCTAAGTCCATTTTTAGATTTTAGGGGCCAGCACCCCCCTTTCCCACATGGACATAGCGGCATGAAACACTGGATACAATGATGTTGACCCATATAAAGAAGGCATGCCATGTTCGAAGATGAGACGATGTCTCTAACACCTCCGTTGATAGGGTATGGCTTTTGGATTCATTCGATGTCGAATGAAACCATATAAATGACCCCCACTGGGGCCATAGGGAATATGGCGATCAGGAAAGTAACCACAGGAATCTCATTTTGGTAGGAGTGATTCTATTCCATCATAAAACACGGGAATCGATTCAGTAGTATCGATTATATACTAATCGATACCTATATTGGGTATATTCTGCGACATACAATATACCATGCTAGAAGCATTAAAAAAGGGGGTGGGGTTCTAAACCATGGTAGAAGTGCTCCAATCATGTTATAAACCACATCATTCAATTCCTTATACCTTAAAACATAGGGATCGAACTTATACTCAGGCCACCTATCTCAATATAGGCCTAAATGTAATGCTAAAAGTACTAGAAATTATACATTTGTGATGTCACTTCTAATATTAAATATATAAGTATATATATATATATATATATATATATAATATATATATATAATATATAATATTATAAAAAGCATATATTTATATATATATATATTATATATATATATATACTATAGCTAATATATACAATATATATATATATAGTATATATATTATATATATATATATAATGATATATTAATATCATGCCACTATATACTATATAGTATATATATATATTAAAAACATACATGGAGTTTTTTTTTGTGAAAAGTTTTTTTTGTTACAAAATTTTTTGGGGGGTTTTTGGACCCCACACTGACAGAAACCGAAAAAAAAAAACAATAAGCACATTGATAGGAGTTTTCTCAAAATTAGATTTCAATTATTTGGAAGTTTTTTGTTTTTTTTTTTTTTGGGTTGACAAATGGGTTTATTTTTTTTAGTCAACTCCAATGATCCTGGGGGGGGGGATGTACAAAAAATTTCATGAAATTTGTTGTGGAATGGGATCAAGGATGGGAGTCACATTTCCATGCGCAAATATCAATACTAATTTAAATTTTTTTAATGCAGTGAATGCTGGAAAAGTCTAAAAAAAAAAAAGACGATCAATTTCTGGAGAAATGTTAATTTTTTTTAAAAATTTATAAAAAGAGCACTTCCTAATTTCAAAAAATCAACTTCGAACCATTATAACAATTTTCCACTCATACTTGATGCGGTTAATAGGTGCACCAAATTTTTTTGCTCTAGATTTATATTTACCGAGATACAGAGTGATGTTTTTTTTTTTGTTACAAAATGAGTTATTTTTATTTTTTTATGTAACAGCACTATATATATATATATTATATATATATATATATGTATATAATATATAATAAAGTAACTATAAGCTATTATTGTATAGTATATATATATATATAGTTACGTATACTATATATAATATATATATAGTATATTATATAATATATAGTTATACGAGTAAGGCACAATTTATAATTAAGTGGTTTATATGAAATGGTAATCTCACTGTACTGACATCATTAACAAACAAAACAAACGTAAACATTAAAGTTTACTGTGCTCTTACTATTAAACACTGCATTATTATGGTATATTCATTTGTATAGTTGTTAGTTACAAACTTAAGCAAAATTTTACCTCAACAGGGTTCACACTGAAATTTTGAATTTGATTTCCCTGACTTTCCCTGACCAAATCTGCAAATTTTCCCTGACCAGCGTGTTCGTTATTTTTGGCGTATAAATATCTATTAATCATTATTGCAGCCTATTAACTCAGTTCATACATTAAATTATTGAAAGATTTATTTTAGAAACTGTTTATCATTCATGGATGAATTTAAAAAAATATTTTTTTTTTTTTAGTAATCAGCCTATACCTTCCCCATAGCCGTCCAACGCACTCCTTTTTTATTTTTTCCAAAAGTAAAGTTTTATTTATACAAAAAGAAAATAAATTAAAAGCTTACATTAATAGCCTAGGTGAATAACGCGTCCAACTGTAATTCAACAAAAGTTCTATATGGGGAGATTTAGATTAACTTTTTCTCTCATAGCATTTGAATTTGTTGATTTTATATGCGGCTTCTTCTGTTAAATGCTCAGTCTTTAACATCTTTCCTCTGCTCTTCAAGTTTATTAATCTGTATGGAATAATTTTCTTTTTTCAACCTTTTTATTCTCTTCTTTTTTTTTCTTTTTTGACTCTTTGAGATGTTCTTCATATCTCCTATGGGCAGCTCTTACATTTGTCAACATTTTTTGAGTGATAGGAACTTTATGAATACTTTCATGAGATCTTATAGCATTGTGCACTGTTCTTTGAGAAATCAGACTAAGTTCTTTCAGATTCTCCACTAAATATTGCTTAATTTAATAAAAACCCTCCTTTCACTGCTGTCGCATTCTCCCATGCGATAAATAATCAGTCCTAATTTAATAATTTGCCACAAATTCCGCATAACATTGATTTCCAGGTCTATAGAAGGAACACACACACACATACAAAGCAGAAGGACAATCACGTATTCTATCCAAAAATATTTGTGAATTTTAAATTCAAGGGTAGAATAAGCTTCACTGCAAAGTAGAGTTATAGTGCTTTTTCTTTCTCAGCAACAGAATCTGTGATTCGGTTATTGGTGTACAATGCCTCTAGGCGAGTATATACCAATCACAAATCTTTGTTTCCCTAGTTCTGGCTGATAAAAAACTATACTAGGATCCAATGATTGAGAAGCCATGGAACCAGGCTTGTAACTTCAGAAGGATATCTTTCTATATCCTTTTCTGGTCATATCTATGTGATATAGGTTGCACAGAGTCTGGCATTCGAATTTGCACGAGTTTTGTGCATGTATAATCTAAATGACATAGAGGAAGCGCGTAGTTGTCTGGTTGTAGCAGGCATTTGTTTACTGGGACTTAAGAAATCTTGTCATATGTAAATCTGTGAACAGATGCAATGAACCAGAAGGTTCAGTTTGACGTCCAACACTGGTCGTTAAAGTTTAAGTTTTTTTTGTTTAAATTCCATTTTTATAAAAAAAAATAATAAATACCCTTCAACTGCACAAAAATCAAAAAATCACTTCGTCAAACCTCAAAAAAAAAACACCTCAAAAAGTAAATTTCCCTAAAAAGAAAAAGATATAAAAGATTAAGTCTATATAGTCATACAGTCTAAAACAAATCCATATACCAATCACCTTCACTCGGAAGGATGAACCCTTGGAACAACTTCTACGAAAACAGAAATAGGAAGAATAGTAGTTAATAGTGAACTAAAAAAAATAAAAAAGAAACAGGATAGAAGTAGATTTATGAATGTCATTCCTCGCCCATCCATTTCATTCACTTATCAAATACATATCTCATTCCACAATATATTCAGTAAGGAATAAAAAAAATATATCAAAAATATTTAACATGGTCCATGGATCATTCTTCCCTATGTTTGGAAATTTAAATTTCCCTGACTTTTCATGACTTTTTTGGAATTTCCGTGACTTCAGAATATTTTAAAACGTTTCCCTAACTTTCCCTGACAATTTTTTTCCCTGACTTTCCCCTACTTTCCAGAAAAGTGTGAACCCTGGCACAAATTAACATGATCCAATTATTTCACTTGATGGTTACTGTAAGTTAAATACAAATTGTTGACAAAATGTATCATTAAAACAACTGGCGACATGAAGAAACTTATGGAACACGTCTATTTTGTATATCTATATATCTATGTGCTAAATAATATCTGTGATGGCAATTTGGCAAATGTAATCACAAATAGAATCAAACGTCCACACACACAAGCATGTTTTTTTCAAAAGCCCAACATAAATATTGCCAACATTTGTTACATGGGAAAAAATGTATATCTAATTAGCGTAGTCGTTGAGACAGAGACAATAAAATATGTATATATTAGTTATTCTAGAATGAAGAGACTGAGCTTATGTGGAAGTTTCCTAAAGGAAAGATTTTCTATCTATATAAAAACTTTTACAAATTAAAAAAAGGGTAATAGGTTCGGCAAGGGTAATCATATTGAATTAATATTTCATAATATTGCCCATCGAAAGGAGAAGTATTCCAAGATTTATGCCAATCATATAAAAAAAACATTACAGCAAATATAAAAAATAAATCTAAGTACTTATAATATATATATATATATATTATATATATAGAGTATAGAAAATAATATACTATAGTATATAATATATATATATATATAATATAATATATATTATATATATAAATATTTTGGCCAAATGTACAATTTTTTATAAGTAAATATTAAGTCAGTTATCATATATTTTCTTTTACCATATATCCAAAAAATCAGTAAAGTATGAGAAGTTTGGAATATATAAACAGATTACTGTATAGAATTAAAAAAACAATCCTACCATAAACTAAAATGACTTTTTAAAATTATTTTGATGATTTTGTAGCCAAACAAAAATTTTTTTTAATGTTTTCGAAGACAATATGGGTAACAAAGATATCCAATAAATTAAGATTACCTGAAAAAATAATGATATCTGATATGATTACCCTTTGCCGAACTAGTACCATAAAAGGTTTCAAAATTAATTAAATTTCAAAATGAGGTTTTCAAATTATCTTTGAACTCAGATGATTAGCTATTTCAAAATACAATATTGGTAAACAGAAAGAACATATATCATTAAGATAATCAGATTTGAATCTGAACATAGATAATTTCTATGGCTTGTTTGTACACAAATTCAAAGTGGGTTGTCATAAGGTTCACAACTCATCACTCCCCATTTGTTCTATTGAACAAATTAACAAATAATATCTTGGTGTATAAAAGTAACGAGTGAACGAGTGTCAGATATATGATAATGGAAGTAAGAAAAAAAAAAAAAGATGAATCATCGATATCATTGCATAAGCATATTGGGTGTTTGGTTCTATTTTACTCTGTTGACTGAGAACAGTCACAATAGATCCATGTGGCCTTTCTTACTGTCCTCTATTTTCCAAATATATAAATTTTTTGTTATTGAAATAATTGTCATTTTTCAATTAAAAAAAATGAAGATAATACCCCTAACTCATAAAGTAATAGTAAAGGAAAATTTTATTCCTTAAAATATTTATAAACTTGCAATATATGTATATATATATATATATTTATATATATATATATATTATATAAGCTAAGACACCTTATAGTAATTTATATATATATATATATATATATATATATATAGTATATATATATTATATATATATATGATATGGTCCATGGGATGGGCAGGGGGGATGCATGGGGGGGGCGGCGCACTTGCCCCGTAAATCTTTTGAAAACAATAAACTGACCTTTAGATGTTGCCAGACACGTATTTTAAGGGTTTTAAATCAGTAGAAAAACTTGAAAAAATATACATGCCATATCGATAGATACTGAAGGAGTAATTACTAAATATAATTATATAAACATACATTTTTTTAAATAGTTTTAATGTGCATTCAATTTTCATAATTGGCTTGAAGTCCAAACTAGCTGTGTTGGCTTTCTAATCAGCTAACTTCTTCAACAGTATTCTCCGCTGGAACTCTCAGTATTTCGATGCAATTGGCGGCTGATAAAGCTGCTATATTTATACTATATATAATAGTTTAAACCACCAGTTACTATAAGGTTATTAATATATACAATAATATAATATAATTATATATATAATGTTATAGCATATAAATGAGTATAATATATATATATATATATATATATATAATATATATATATATATTAATCACAACCTTTGCCCCCACTAAATGAAATCCTGACTTACGCAAATGTATATGGTCAGTATTATTCTATATTTGAATTAGTGCATATTTTCTGAAAAAAATTTTCTAAGTTCAAAAAAAAATTTTCAAGTTCAGAAAAGTTTAAGTTTTTTAAGAAAAATTCTTTAGATTGGCAAGCTTTGGAATTATGCCAGAAGTTGCCACTAAAGAATTTCTTAAAAACCTTAACTTAACTTTTCCTGAACTTGAAATTTTTTTCAGAAAATGATGAACACTGATTCAAATCTAGATTATTAGTACCATATAATTATATATATATATATAATATTATATATATTATATATATATATATATATATAATATATATATATAGAATATATATATATATATATCATATATATATTATATATATATATATATATATATGGGGCATATTTGTAAATTTCATTTAGGGGGGTGGCAAAGGTTGAGTGATATATATAATATTTATATTTATTTGATTATATATATATATATATATATATATATATATATATATATATATATATATATATATTAATATATATATATATATATATATATATAATATATATATATATATATTAGTACATATATATATAAATATATATATATATAGGAGCTTTATTAAATCCCGGAGCGATACTGAGAGTTTTCTAGCGGAGAATATGTCAGAAGAAGCTTTCTGTACAAAAACCACACAGCTAGTTGACTTCAAGCAATGTGAAAAGGAAAAACATTAAAAGTAAAGAAAAAATGTGTTTGTAAAACGGTAGTAATTAGTAATTACTCCATTATCTATCGCAGGGAATATATCTTTTCAGTTTTT
Organism: Trachelipus rathkii; assembly: GCA_015478945.1. Taxonomy (NCBI): domain Eukaryota; kingdom Metazoa; phylum Arthropoda; class Malacostraca; order Isopoda; family Trachelipodidae; genus Trachelipus; species Trachelipus rathkii. The sequence goes on along the minus strand of JABUQX010039800.1, from coordinate 10,771 downwards.
CTACTAATAAACCCCTAAAAATTCGTCTGGCAAACATATAAGGTTCATTTTTTTTATTTGGTCAAGATTTAGGGGGGCAAGTACATTCTCACAAATCACATGTGTTCCACACTACACACATATATATATATATAATATATATATATATTATATATATATAATATATATATATTATATATATAATATATATATATAATATATATATATATATATATATTAGACTTAGGTTTATGCAACATCTATTCATCCATTTTAGACCTAGGTTTACAGAAACTTCAATGCTGTTGAGGAACTCTAACGAACTTGGAAAAAATTTCATATCCTTGATGTGGCCCTAAATTTTTGTAAAATAAAATGTTTTTTTAATTATGGGTTAATAGTAGTGAAGAGGGGTGTTACCTAGTTTTTTAATAAAAAAAAAACTCAACAGGATATAGGCCTACTGCGGAAAAATAGATAATAATGGAAAATAGTCTAATGAAAAAACGAAAATCATATCTCGTTTGGAAAAAAAGTTTAGCCTCTCAATTGTTAGAGAACTCACATTAGACATTTCATTTTTTGATCCAACGGTTAAGGGAATCCTATTTCCAGGCCCTCTCGTTCAGGTTATGATAAGTTATGTAGGTATAGCACAGAGATAATCCTATGTAAAATTAACAAGATCCTAATGGGAAAAATTTTAAACTTATAAAGGCAAGGCCCTCTAACTTTTCTAATTTCATTATAATTTTTATCTAGATATCCTTTATTTTTAATTTTTTTATATAT
>JABUQX010039800.1:0-5000 GCA_015478945.1 Trachelipus rathkii | reverse complement strand
TGTTCATAATGGTATAGTTGAACGTAATCAATGTCAATGTCCCAATGAAAAGGAAATCCCTGTATTGGAATGGCAATTTTGGCTTGATCAAAACACTTCAAGACGCATGATAATAGGAAAGGTGGACAAGGAAAGAACAGAGAAAAATATGAAACTTCAGAAAAGGAAAAGGAAACGGTTGACATTTGAAAGTAAGATGAGACACAAAGATACGCAAAAATGTATACTCAGCTGAATTATCAGGCAGTGAGAGTGATGTGCTAGAAGAATCATTTTCGGAAAAAATTCTGGAAGAAATTTTGAAGAATGTCACCCTCAAAAGAGAAACCAGTATCCTGAGCTGTGTAAAGCATTAGAGAGGACAAATGGGAGCAATAGAGATGCCGTCTCCATAGTTAATGCTCCCAAGGGACCCGGACTTCTGTCACCAAAAACGTTGTTGATACTAAGTTACAACGCCAAAGAAAATACTGAAGAGACAAACAGTCAGAGGAGCATTTGCTGCAACACAGAGGTATGGTCTGCATTGGTTTCGATGGAAAAATAGATGAAACACTTGTCGATACTGGAGGTGTGCGTAGAAAAGTTAGAGAAGAACATTATGTGCTAGTGTCATTTCCAGATGCATGTTACATCGATCACGTTAGTCCTGACTCAGGAAGATCTCGAGATATTTAATGAAATTCTGGGTATTATTGAACGAACAAGATCTACAGAGATTTTAAGAGCAGTGATTTGCGATGGAACTCCTGTGAATACGGGTAACAAGAATGGAATAATCACACTGTTGGAGTTACATCTTAAAAGACCACTTCAATGGCTCACATGCATGTTGCATTTTAATGAACTGCCACTCAGGAAGTTATTTAGTGTTGTTGATGGGAAGACAACTGGCCCATCGTCACATGAAGGACCCATAACCAAACTGCTCTCATTTGATCCTCAGACCAAACCCACCATTAATTTTCAACCAATTCCAGGCTCTGTAGTTGATGTTCCTGAAACAGTTACGAAAGATCTAAGTTCTGACCAGCTGTATTTACTAAAAATCTGTTTATTAATTCAGCAAGGGGTACAAAATGGAGATCATAATAATATGCGGTATTTGAAAACTGCACAGCCGGGTGCCTTAAGCCATGCAAGGTGGCTAACTGAAGCTAACAGACTGCTTTGATTGTACGTTTCAACAGAATCCGCATCTGATGATTCGAGGCGTTTGGTACGATTCTGTACTGAACTCTATGCCCCCATATGAATTTCTTTATATCCGCTCCCCTATCCCTTCTGGGTCAAAGATGGTAAAAGAATTTTCACTTTATGGTATCACAATATCAAAAACTTTCTCCTGAGGATCAGAAAACATCATTTCTCCAGTGCTCCCAAACAACTTCTATTTTTGTCATCCAGAAAACTTGTTACTAGCTGGTGTTGCAACATGAAACAATAAGAAGATTTTCATGTCAACAAATTCTTCAAGCAAGAAAGAAAATTCTCCACCAATGTGTCTGCTGCTTTGATAAAAGCAGCTAAACGTCATCCTCACGCCACTCCTACATGGAACTTGGATAGACTGGGGAGTACTCCCATCACCCCCCCCACCTTGACGATATTAGTGATGATATTTTGGGTTAGTAATCACCCTCCTACCTACAGTATCCGTGTCATTCGGTCGATGTTGAAAGAAATGCCAAAGATGTTTCCGCTGTTTCTAGTAGGGTCGTTGGTCATACTTCTCGACATGGTGCAATATTACAAACCAAACATTCTCGAATCGAAATACCTTCAGTACAGACAAAATCTGATTTTCTATGAGATTTTGTACTATGCAGGTTGTTTAGCATGTAAGAATGTAAGGATATTTAAGCCATACTGTATATCTGGCTATATATATTTTTGTTTTTAAATAAAAAGATTCAAGGTAAATTTGGGGTATGAAAACAAATCTTGAAGAATTTACTTTTAACACATTTCAGTTTGTATCTGAAGTGAGCACCAAAATAAAGTTATTTCAAATCTGTACTACAACTTTTGTATGCTTTCAACTCCTAGCTTAATATATATATATATATATATATATATAGTATATATAGTAGAGAGTATATATATATATATATATATATATATATGTATAAGTATATATATATATAGTTATAGTTATATATATATATATATATATATGTATAAATGGTAATAGTAGCAGAGGGGCTTCACCCCCGAATTTTTATAAAAATCACACAATATACTCTAAAAAAAAAAGAATAAAAAAAACCAAACGTGGCGGTCTCTTTAGGAAGATACGGCCTCTCGAAGTAGCCAAAACTTCTCTATAGGAATTTCTTTATAAATGAAAATCCCAGGATATATTATAAATTATAATGAAGCATAAAAATGAAAAGGATTTTAATCTTTTGGAACCCATTTTATTTCAAAGTTTAAAAATTGTCTCATAAATCACTCTTATAAAAAATTATAAAAACATATCATTAACTTGAACTAGAGGGCTTGAAATGAGACCTTAACCTGATGGATCAAAATGAAAATCAATGGGAGTGTTAACAACTTTCTCGAGGTTGTAACTTTTCCTACAGAGACAGCCAAGTTTATTTTTATTAATGATTATTATTATTTTTTAGAGTATATCCTGTAATTTTTATCAAAATCGGGGTGAAGCCCCCTCTGCGGTACTATTGCCATATATATATATATATAATTATAATATATATATATAAGATATATATGTTATTATTATAAGTAAGGCTGGTTGGCGCGTTGTTGGCATATATTGCTAAGTGCATACTATATATATGTATATTATTTCAGAAGTCCCGCAATATTAGTTATATATATTATATACATATATATGTTATATTATTATATATCCATTGTTATTATAAAGAGTGAAGATATATACTATTATATACATATATTATGTTGGTTACATATTATTATTATATTATTATATATATATATGTTACATATATTACATATTATTATTATTATATATATACATATATACACATTACATGTATTATTATATACAGCATGTTAAGAGCAGCGCCATATGTATATGCGCGGTTGGTTGGCTGGCTACTATGGTATGATAGTGATAAGATATTACGGCATAAGTTATTATAAACAGCATATGATATATGACATACATATTATTAGCATATTATTATTGCTATATTATTATTATTGGAAGGTTATACATATATTATTATTATATTATTATTATTGCTAATATTATTAATAAGAAAGATACTGGCACATATATATACTATAAACATATACATATCCATATACATATTATAGTTGTTACAAAGTGGCAGAGCTATTATTGCTAAGAGTTAGTTGTTGCATATATTGCTGGTTATTATTATTAGTTGTTGATATTGGTTATATTATTATTATTATTACATATGATGGTTATTATTATATTATTATTATATTATTATTATTATATTATTATTATTGATATTATATATATATAAACATATATATATATATTATTATATATATATATTAAGTTGTTATATTATTATTATTATATTATTATTATTATTATAATAATATTAAGAGCATACATATACATATTATATGATAGCAAAACATATATATATATATTATTATAAATTATATATATATATTATTACATATACATACATGTTGGTTGTTGGTTGAGTTGAAGAAGAAGAAGAGATACATATAAGGTTGATAATATTATTGATATATGGCAACATGTATATATTATTATACATATATATATAATAGTTATTATTATTATATTATATATATATATATTATATTATTATTATATATTACATACATAAATATACATATACATTGTTAGCAAACAGAGGTGATATTGGTATTGTTATTGTTATATATATACATATATTATATGGTTGTATTATGCCATGGGTTGGAGCAAGAGTTGATATATGTTATTAAGGTTATATACATATATATATATTATTATTATATATTATATATATTACATATATTATTATATATATATTATTATTATATATATATATATACATATATATATATTATTATTTATTGATATATGTTATATATACATATATATAAATTATATTATTATATATATATATAATATTAGTTATATATATATTACATATATATATATAATATATATTATTATATTGTATATATATATTACATATATATATATTATTATTATTATTATGTAATACTCATGCCCAGGCCTGTGCGTCGTCGTACGGCCACCCAGCAACGTTAGATATACATATAGAAGAGGCTGAAGTTATTGGCTATGAAAGATGATATATACATATTACTGCTATGCTATACATATTACATATGGCGTTTATTACATATATGATATATATATATATTATTATTACAATATTATTAAGGTTATTATTACACTGCATAATAACATACATATATAGTTATTAGTTATTATTAGTTATTATATATATATATATATGCTATTATGCATATTATGTATATTATGTTTATTTTTTTATTAGCGATAGTTGATATATATTACATATTATATATACATTATCATTATTATTATATATATATGTATATATATATATATAAGTTGTTAAGCATTATTACATATTATTATTATTACATAGTTAAAAGATATGTTATTGTTATTATGATATATATATATTATATATATATATATATACATATATATATATACATAATCCCATATATATATGGTTATTATACATAATTCCATATATTGGTTGGCAGCGGTTATATATACATATATTATTGCTGTTGCTGGCAGGTTAGGGCATAGTATATAGTTATATATATGAGTTATATATATATGTTATATATATATATATATGTATATATATATATATATTATGATAGTTATATATATATATATATATATATATATATATGTTATTGAAGGGCGCACGAAAACGCGAAAGCGTTTCAATGATAAATGCGAAAAACGGTTAAACACCTCTAACTGAACCATGCCAACG
>JABUQX010039799.1:55000-60048 GCA_015478945.1 Trachelipus rathkii | reverse complement strand
TACGTCTCGACTTTTATAAAGTGAAGTGATATAGCGCTTAATAGCATAATATTAATTGTATTTAAATATTAATGTTTAGATAATTTTATAAAAAAACTACTTATAAAATAAAATGAGTTAACCTTTACATTTATAGAAAACTAACTCAAAGAAAAAGAGTGGTAGGGAGAACATTTTTTTTTAATAAAAAATGCATTTACTTTGATTTGTATTACACATGTTTCCTTATTGTAAAATGTAATATAAATAATGTACATTAGGTAATATATATTTTATACATTCACATGGGTAAATTTTTAAATAATGTTTATATAAATAACTTAGTCTGTGTTATTTGTACACACAGGCTATAATTTCTATATCCTTCCCGCCTTCCTCTCCTCTCTCTCTCTCTCCTCTCTCTCTCTCTCTCCTCTCTCTCTCTCTCTCTCTCCCCCTCCCCTCTCTCTCCCCTCCTCTCTCCCCTCTCTCTCCTCTCTCCCCCTCTTCCTCTCCCTAGAGGCTTCCCACTCTCTCCTGTCTCTCTCTCTCTCTCTCTCTCTCTCTCTCTCTCTCTCTCTCTCTCTCTCTCTCTCTCTCTCTCTCTCTCTCTCTCTCTCTCTTCTCTCTCTCTCTCTCTCTCTCTCTCTTCTTTCTCTCTCTTCTTCTCTCTTCTCTCTCTGAAAACATGAAATTGGTTTTTCAAAAATTTAGTTCCAGGTTAGCGAGAGATTTATATATAATAAAAAATGGTTAAAATATCATTACTAACTTTAAGTCATCGAACTTGTTAAATATATTCTGAATGTAAATTTAATAAAATAACCAAAAACTAAAGCTGTTTTAACACCTTACTATTAAAGAGATAACTATAAAAGGGTTATAACTACTTGTGTTGATGGTTCATTAGCCTCGAAGTACCAATCAAAGCGTCTCATATAGCCTCTTGTTGGTGAAGAAGGCGGCTTCAACAGTGAAAGGTGGAATCCCGAGTACCTGTAGATACTTAGGTCCCTCAACGTATAAACGAAGCCTAATACGAGGAGCTATCAAAGAACAACCATCAACTACTACCTGTGCAGTGGAGGAACAAGCAGAAGAGATAACTACAAGCCCTCTACTACACCAACTAGACCTGCCAGTGGAGGAAAAAGAAGAAGAGATAACTCCCAACATTCCTGCCACTGCAGAATTGGCCTCTTCCTCTATTATATATATATATATATATATATATATATATATATATATATATATATATATATAATATATATTGTTAGTTATATATATATATATATATATATATATATATATATATATATATATATATATATACTTCGTTCATATTTGATTATTTGTTTTCATTGAATACAAAGCAATAGACTTTATTATATCGTAACTTATGCTTATAATTATTCATTGCTTTGTTTTGCATAATAAATTCGTATTGGGAAATAATTTAAGAATCTTCCATATGCAAGTACACTACAGGAGTAACAAATTTCATCATCAAAAATGAAATATTTACTTGTTTAACAGTGTCAATAGGAAAGAATTCATAATTTTTTTTTTTAAATAAATGTTAATTTTATACTTTAATGAAGTAAAAATTATGTACACAACAATTACGCAAATATAGCTTAATAATTCTTTGTAATATATTATACAATAGTTCAAATTTCTTCTTCTTCTACTTCCTCCTCCTCATCTTCTCTCTCTATAGCTTGTAATTCATCGATTTATCTATCTATCTATCTATCTATCTATCTATCTATCTATCTATCTATCTATCTATCTATCTATCTATCTATCTACCCAAGTGAAAATTGTTAAGAGAGTAAGACTAAGCGTTGACATGTAGTTAAAAATTTACAGCAGTTTGATCTATCAATGACTGAAAAACGCTGAAATACTCATTTAAACCATCAACAGAAGAGTTATGAACACATTAGTAACTTAATCGCTCATTTATAACATATATATTTAAAGTTAGCTACTGTGAATGGTATTGTTCTAAGAAGAAGGAAGAAAAAAAAGTGATGTTGGGTATTTCCTGACGCGACTCAACATTTTTGGTAAAAAAGGCAGTTAAATAAACAAAAAAAAATTTACTTGACTATCTAGGGAATTTTTTTAATCGTTGTCGCATAAGTAAGTTAATTGTCTCGTTGAATCTCTGAATATAATAGTACATCACATCACTTACCAAGAAACAAAGAACGAAAGCTACTCCTCCAACAGAAAGACTTTGTTTCTTTAAATTTTAAAATAAGGAAAAGGGATTTAATAATAAAAAGCTTTCATCAGTTTTCATTTCGTCTCTCTCTCACTGTTTATATATACTGTATATATATATATATATATATATATATGAGGATATATATATATATATATATAGTTATATATATATATATATATATACATATATATATATATATATATATATATATATATAGTATATATATATATATATTATATATATATATATATATATATATATATATATATATATATATATATATATATACATATATATATATATATATATATGCTATTTATATTTTATATATATATATATATATATATATATATATATATATATATATATATATAATATATATATATATATATATATATATATATATATATATGTATATATATATATATATATATATATATATGTATATATATATAAATAATATATATATATATATATATATATATATATATATATTTTTATATATATATATATATATATATAAATATATAGCATATATATATATAGTATATATATATACATATATATATATATATATATATTATAAATTGGCAAACTTAAATCGTGTTTTTTTATTTGTATTTTTCAGAAGTCTAAAGACGTTATTCCGAACCTCGGAGCTTAATCCTAAGAAGACATTCGGTCCTGATGGTATTTGTCCTATGGTTCTCAAAACTTGTGCTTTCGAGCTTGCACCTTACCTTGGTAAACTATTTCGTCTCTCTCTCTCTCTCTCTCCTCTCTCTCTCTCTCTCTCCTCTTCTCTCTCTCTCTCTCTCTCTCTCTCTCTCTCTCTCTCTCTCTCTCTCCTCTCTCTCACTTCGACCTTTCCTTCTTACTGGAATTGTGAGCTCATTCAGCCTGTGCCGAAAAAAAGGGAGCCCCTCTCAACCCTCAAGCTACCGTTCTATCGCTTCAACATCCGTTCTTTCAAAAGTTTTCAATTCTATCCTTAACGGAACGGGAAGATTTGGAAACATCTCAATCCTTCTAATCTTATCCCTGATCGCCAGTATGACTTTGGTAAGAAACGTTTTTACTGGAAACCTTCTTTCGCTTCTTTCTGATTCTTTTTCCTCAGTCCTTCAGCATTCCTGTGAATCTTTTGCTTGGTGATAGACATATCAAAAGCCTTTGATAGAGGCTTGGCACAAAGCTTTGATTTGTAAGTTTCCCTCCTTCGGTATCATTCTCTCTCTTTGTGACCTTTTCTCTGATTTAATCTCCAGTCGATCTATAGCAGCAGTTATAGACGACCACCGTTCATTCTTTAAATTTATAAAGAGAGGTGTTCCTCAGAGTTATGTCCTTTCACTAACTCTTTTTCAGTTTTTCATTAATGACCTTCTTTCTATTACTTCTTCACCTATCAACTCCAATACCGAAGACTCCTCCTTCATTACTCATTTCATTTAGAAAGATGTCTCATCCAGCAGCAAGTAGATCACGCTAAGGGGGGGGGGCAGCCATGGAGCAACTAACTTCTACCCTTTCTTGAATTTCTAATCGGGGCATTGAAAATATGGTTGCTTTCAATGCCTCAAAAATTCAATTCTTTCACCTTCCTACTCGACATAATCTTACACACACAACTATAGCATCTTCGAAAACACAAGAGTCAAACCCTCGTCCGTCCTTAATATTTAAGGTGTTTCTTCTTCTCATGACCTTAACTGGGAGAAGCTCAATATTTCTCTTTCTAAACAAGCTTCTAAGAACTTAGATGTTCTGACGCGCCTTCGAGATTTCTTCTCTCCACCCAAGCCCATTGTTCTTTATAGGGGTGTCGTTCACCCCCTTTATGGAGTATGTCTCACACATCTGACGTGGTTCAACTCACACAGCTTTCCTTTAAAAGGTGATGTCAAGGGTTTTTTCGTCTTATCAACCCTAATGCTCTCACTAACTCTCCCTAACAATTCTCCTTATAAAGGTGGAGTCTATGGCTTTTCGTCTTATCAACTCTCCTGCTCTCACCAACTCTCTCCAGTTTAGTTTCTTTCTGACAGTCGAAGTGTTGCCTCGGCTTCTTTACTATCTTTATTACAATGGACACTGTCTTCTGAAATCTCTGGTAGCATATTTCTTCCATTGAGAAAGGCTTATGCGACACGTCTTTCTACACAATAACATCTTTTATCTGTCCAACTCTATAACCCCAGACATAACTGCTATTCTCAATCTTTCATATTTTCCTAACTACCTTTTGGCTTGCATACTTTCATAGTGATTATATATATATAGTAGATATGTATAGCATATATATATATATAGCATATATATATATATAACATATATATTATATATATATTATTATATATATATATGTTATATTATATATATTATTATTATATATATATATATTATATAAATTATATATATATATATATATATATATATATATATATATATATATATATATATATATATATATATATATATATATATATATATATATATAGTATATATATATATTATAATTCATTTTATATATATATATATATATATATATATATATATATATATATATATATATATATATATATATATATATATATATATATATATATATATATATATATAAATTTATATATATATATATACATATTATATATATATTATGCTATTTATATATATATATATATATATTATTATTATATATATATATATAGTATATAGCAGCATATATATACATATATATATATATATATATATATATATATATATATATATATATATATATATATATATATATATATATATATAGTAAGATATATATATATATATATATATA
>JABUQX010039799.1:50000-52500 GCA_015478945.1 Trachelipus rathkii | reverse complement strand
CAGGAGTTATCCCAATTGTTTGAACCCTGGAAGTGATGCCATTCTCAGAGACAGGTGGCTCACAACCTGGTAAAACCAATCAGACGCAAGCCTTAACTCTTGCTGGTTCAAGGAGACTGGCAGCAACCGTATTCGACATGGTCAGGGTCGCCCGAGGGCGACGTCCGAGAGAGATGACAGATTCCTCCGTCTGGCAGTGTTTCGTGATCTTGCTCAAACAGCTAAAGAAGCGCGCTATAGCCTGTGGGAGGTCAGACATGTGCCTATTTCCGGCGTACAGTGAGAAGACGACAGAATGAACGTGAGTACGTATTAAAAAGTGTCCCAGCCATCATCTCTCCCTGACTAGGTTACTCGGTTGCATTGTATTTTCACAAGCAAGATACTGGGACACCTCATTATATTATCGAGGTTCACAATTTACTACACCAGATGATGTCATGAATTCGAAAGACAGGTGAGCACCTTTCTGCTGCAATATCTCCCGATTCCTTTGAGGCACCGTGATGTGGCAGGCATTTGTTTGGGTGCTCGTACGAATGACAGTTGTTGCGAGTAGAGAAAGCCATCGGTTGAAAGGTGGAAGACATCCTCCGCGAGTATGGTGCCTCGTGTCCTTCATTAGAGTCCATTTTTGTTACCCATAGACAAATCCACAGCACACTGGCACAGAGTCGCTTAACGGGCAATTTTACAACAGATCGCACCTGGCTATGTTACAGGAGCCTGAATAATTCATTGAACATGCTTGGATTGTTGCAAGCTGTTTGATGCGTCTATTGTCTATGAAGAGGCGGACTTTTTGTACGTTTTGAGTAAACATCCCGCAGATATCAATCTCCAGCATCATTTCGGTCACTGTCGAATCGCTTTCGGTAAGTGGAAGTTCCGAGAGGGGTACAACCCATTATTAGACACCTTTATGCTGCATTTCACATTGTAATTTAGAATATTCCAGCCCTAAATTTCCAAAACATACAAGAGTTTTAAATTATATTTATGAAAGTGATGTATTAATCTAGTTCATGAGTTTATATATATATATAGAGATATATATTATATATATATGTATATATAAATATATGATCAAATATATATAAAGAGAGATATTATATATTTATATAAATATAATACTGTATAATTTACAAGTAAATTTATTTCTATCATATATATATATGAAATATATATATATATATATATATATAAAGTTATATATATATATATATGTTATATATATATATTATATATATATATACATATATATATATATATATATATCACCACTTGATTACAAGATCATACACTCGCAAGTGACTGTGAGGTTGGCTTTTCATGTACACCCTCATGTATCACTCTGCACCTCTCTGGGGCATGCACCCACTGGAGCATCACTGCTTCATTTACAGTCTTAAAGCTAATGTACAAAAAAATACAAAACAACTGCTTATATATTCAGAAATTATATTGGTTACACATTTTTAAAAATAATATAAGATACATTGGTAATAATAGAGTTAATAAAATAATACACATGGATAAACAGACATTAAAGTAAAAATAATATACTAAAAACAAAATACTAAGAGGAGCCATTTGAGTTGTTGGTGCTTTGTACTATATAAACAGCCTTTGAGAATCCATCAGTCAAGTAACCCTTATTTAGGCATTTACCACCTCGAAGTTTTTATCCTTGAGTATGTCATGATATTTCAAGAGTGGGTCCCTGATGCAGAGTTTTTTGGGCAGCTAAATGGCCCATTTTGCCCTGTTAAGTGAAAGACCCAGATGTTTTGGAAACTTAGGCTTGCAGCTGAAGCCAAGTCTGGTTTGCGATAATGGTCATAGTCCTGGCACAAGAATATAATAGCAACGAGACCCAAATATTTGGTAAATATTTCATCTTTAAAAAAACTATTCATTTTAGAAAACTATTGAGCTGTTATAAAAATAACGTCCTAATTAAATTTGATATCAAAGCTTCTGTTCGTCTTTTTATTTCTTATAAAGTTGAGGTTCGAACAAGTTCATTGATTGGTTATGAGATATATATAAAGTATATATATATATATATATAGTATATATAGTAGTATATATATAAGGAGTATATGTATAGTATATAGTAGTGTATATAGCATATATATATATATATATATCAGTGGTAAGCTCCTAGTTCTCAGTTGCATGTTTGTGCAACGACCACTTTTTTTTCCTATATCAACGATATTTTGTTTTTTAATTATTTGTCAGAAAATTTTATATAGAGATATATAGAGATATATAGAGATATATAGAGATATATATATATATATATATATATATAGTATATATAGTAAGATGGTGGTTATATATGTTGTTATTATATATATATATATATAGAAGATAATATATATATATATATATATGTATATATATATATATATATATTATAGTTATATATATATATATATATATATATATATGGTGCTATATATAGCAGCATATATATATGTCTTATGCTCAA
>JABUQX010039799.1:7500-37500 GCA_015478945.1 Trachelipus rathkii | reverse complement strand
AAATATATAATAATTATAATTATAATTATAATTATAATTATAATTATAATTATAATTAAAATTATAATTATAATTATAATTATAATTATAATTATAATTATAATTATAATTATAATAATAATTTAATAATTTAATATTTTTAACTCAATAATTATAATTATAATTTACAATTATAATTATAAATAATAATTATTAATTATGAATGGGATAATGTATACTATATTATTATTATTATTATATATTATTATTATTATTTATTATATATTTATTATTATTATTATTTATTATTATATTATTATTATTATTATATTATTATTATTATTATTATATTATTATTATTGTATATTATTATTCATTTTTTATTTTTATTATTATTTTATTATTATTATTATTATTATTATTATTATTATTATTATTATTATTATTATTATTATTATTATTATTATTATTATTATTATTATTATTACCTTGAAAATTTCTAAATTTCTGGTCGTTTCATCTGCAATTTATCCTCTGGTGCGGGACGAGGATCCATGCACAATGCACCCCACCATTCAATTTCCCCATCCTTCGCCTTATGGAAACTGGAAAGTATCCAACTAAAGGTGCCTCTTTAGTTATTTGTGTTTGTAATTGAATTTTTAGTTCTGCAAGTTAGATTTAAGGAATAACAATTTTTCAGCCTTTTCTCAACATGTTCCAACAACAAGTAACAAGTTGCATGTTCCAACAACAAGTAGCATACAGGCCAGTGAAGACGTAAACAACAGTCCTACCAGCCTCAGTTTAACCTGATAACGTAAACTTTCAAGCAACATGCAGAACGGTGGAGATGGGAACAACAGTCACACCGTTAATACCAGGCGTACGAGCCTAAATATAACGTGGCTATTTCCGTCGACACTATAATAACTAACTGCTCTCTCTAATGGAAGAACTCACAGATTACACCATCAGATAAACTTCCTCTTCGCCTATTGAGCTCTTTGGTTAAAATAGTAGAAAGATTTATCCATGTACGTTAGTACGTGCAAAACAAATTGACACCCCATACCACTGCTACAATACATGGATGGATTACTTGAAGAAATGATTAATCATCAATATAAATTTGATAATACGTTTACATCAACTGAAGCACGCATACCACTACTACTATAAATATATTGGTTATCAACTTATCATAGAAGAAGGGATAAAAATCATTTTCAATTTAGTGATATGTTTACTAAAATGGAAGACCTCATACCACTATCACTATATATATATATATATATATATATATATAAAGAAAGACGAGTTGCATGAACTCTTGACAGAAAACAAGATATATAGTTAATTAGAGAGTTAATAAGAATTGTGTATATTAACTCCATTGTAACGATATTAAATACGGAGAGTGATGCAACAGTTAGGCGGCAACAAAGAGATTGAATAGAATAAGTGAGAGCAGGAGAGGTGATAAATTTAATTGAAGAGGGTCTGAGTGAGTAGAATCCCTACAGATATGAGATACAATTTCACTAGAAAAACGAACAATACCCCTATACAGAAAAAGAACTAGGAAGTGTAAAGAAATTGCAAAGACGTCTGTATCGATCATCAAACTTCTTATAATTTTGTTTAGTTAAAAGAGAAAAAAACACTAATATTAAGGAATGAAATACCATTGACATCAAGAACAGTGTAAAGACTTGAGTTAAGTATTTTCGAAAAATATGTTATAATTGTATAAAGATTTCGTATGGAATTTAACTATCAATATTTAACGCTCATAATTTTATACGCGTAATATATATAGTATTGATTAGAATTTTTGATACGCGTAAAATAATTGTTTTCTCTGCTATAATTTGAAATGTAAGGAAAAATAATATGACATACTTGAATAGCTTAATTAAGAATAATGTTTTATATATATACTAATATATATATATACTATATATATATTATATATAGTATATTTATATATATATATATATATATTATTATAATAGATATATCTATATAATAATATAATATATATATATGATATATAATATATAGATATATATAAGTATTATTATAGTATCTATTCATTTATGATATACATGTACAAAATAGATAATTATACTAATAGATATAATTACTATAAATAATATATTATTATATATTATATATTAATATATCAATATTTATTTACAATAATTTTTTTATAATACATCTGAGCAAAAAATATTTGAGGTTTAAATAGCACATTTTTTTTTGATTACTCTATAAAAGGAATTATATATATAATATTTAGATGAAGATTACAAGAACATTTGGCGGTCTGTGCTATTATATAATAGGACTATTTCAGGATTGTAATCTTTTGATAATATTTCAGCATATAATTGGTAATATACTTCGTCTTTATTATTATGGAAACGTTTCAAGTAAATACGATCAACTTACATAAATATTGGAGTAAAAATATGAAACATTTTTTTTTTTATATAAAATTTTACCTAATATATTAATAATAATATAAAAAAAAAATTTTTTTTTTTAAATATTAATAATTCTGGGGTTAAAAGGGTTAAAACATGAAAATAAAATTAGAAGAAAAAATCAAAGTTCTTGAAAAAAAAAGAAGAGATAATATATATAAAATTAAGTTAGAGGATCTTCCTGTAGTAAACTTGAAAACGCGATGTTCAGTAATGATTAAAGAACAAGAATGATTCCAATAGGTTAACACAAAAAATATTACAATTTTTATTCCTTCATAAATGGAGATTTTGTCCTAGAAACCTGCATTCATTGTCTTTTAGAGAATGCACAAAGGAGATTGAGCTACTGGCCTGTCGCAAAGGTACAACTTCTCATCTCTTCATCATCCAACTACAAAGAGTCATCTAATATCGGAGTCTAATAATCAAGATTGAAGAGGATGCAGAGATTCAAATAAATGTTTATATATAATTGGAGCTCGATGTCTTCTCCGCTATCTAACGTGAGGCAACAAAAGTGAACATCTTAGATCCTTTAGGGAAAATTTTTTTACAGTGAGAATAGATAATATACATGATCATAATTTCTACCTTAGTTGATAATATTGAATTCACTCACTAAGAAGAATAGCCTGTACAAGAATACTACAAAAACTATAGAAGTTCTAACATTTTTATGTAGGAGTGAGAATATATACAAAGCTTACACCTATTTCATACAGATTCTCCAGTCATATGCATAAAAGCTTGAAATAACTTGTTATAGAGAAGAGAAAACTGCAAAAAAACACTACTCAAGATTATCTATATAATAACATACTCAAAATCAATAAAGTCGATATGACTTCAAGAGAAGCACAGTAGTGAGTTGTGATTTCTACTCTCAGTAGTATCACTGTCTTGAATTTTAATGAGTAAATCTCACTGAGAGAATGAACTATATCATCTCGACTTAATAGATTTAGTAGACTATTGATGCACTTGTTTTTTGTGTTTCGTGTTTTACCCAGAGACGTGATATAATAGTGCTACACGATCAGCGCTGGTGTGGAGCTAAATGGGTGTGAGTGTTGATGTTAAATATGCACTTTAGGTGTAATTGAAATGTTGTAAAAATAAGACACAGATTGAGAGATAGTAGAACACATAGAAACTCCATGAGCCAAGCTGACCACTGAAGCAAGATAGTGTAAGAATAAAAGAGTCTATAGCAGATAATATTATAAGATGAGTGCAGTAATTCTGTCTATCGCTATAACATTTTTTTTTATCGTTCTGTACACGAGTGATTTAATGGGATCTATTGTTAATTTTATTTGATCGATCAGTTATAATTCTGCTCTTGAGAGTTGTGAGTTATTTAGCAAGTATGTATCCTGTTCTAATATACTAGTTTTCCTTCGGAGTATATTCAATGAGCTGTATGGAATTGTTTTAATCGTGAGGGGCTTATTAAATTGAAAAACTTTTGCTACGTTAGCATATACTCGTTATAGTAAATATTTTACATTTTGTATATTTTAAGATACTTTGTTGTTATATGTTATGATAAAGAGTATTGCGCAGGAATAGTAATTGAATACTTATGCTGGATCATATCACAAAGAACTCACCAGATTCGCGAGAGGAATATAGAAGCGTCGATCGAGAGAAATGGTGAGAGTGAAGATTAGTGCGTAGGTTGTGAGATGAGAGGTCTGGGGTAGGCTGAGGAGAGTGTAGGATAGGATATTTGAATCGTGGTCTTATTTTAAACTGCTTAATGGTCTATTGGGAAAGATTATATAAACGATAAGAGCAAGTCTTTCACGTAAAAGAGAGTAATTTTAGTAGGACATCACATAGGTAAAATTATAATATCGTTTTATATACAGTTAATTCATCGACTTGATGGTTAAGGTGATGATCATATATTAAGATCACAAGATGTATCTATGGTTGTATGGATCGCGTATACGGTTTTCGGATAGAGTCATTGAGTGTGTAGTGGTCGAGTATATGATAATTATAATCAAGATTTTCTCACTGAGAGACTCTATTATGGCCTGATTATTGCGCGCTAAGTGTAAAGAGAAATTGGACCATGTAGATTTCAGTTTTATAGTATATAATAAACTTATTATATATAAAAGTTTTCACAGGTAAAAAAATTTATTGTGTTATGATTTATATAATTGTTCACTAAAAAATTATTGAGCGTATTGATTTATGAAATTTTATGAACCACCTATTAGTTTTTAATAAAGGTATATAGGTTTTATAGATCATCTATTTTTGGCGTGCAGCGAGGGTGGGGTAAAGAGGTAGTGTGAAGATAGCATGATATATAGCTAGGATATCATACTACTAATTTAGAAGTATTGGTAATAATCAGTAAAAAGTATAGAGTTAATATGGCTCTGTATGATTAACAGTCGAGTTGAGAAACGAATGTAGAGTTTTGTTTGATATAGTGTTGATATTATTATAGCACAATAAGACTAGTCTGATTTTGAGTTTATGAGAAATATTGCCAGAGAAATTCGTTAAGAGACTCAAAGAAGAGATCGAGATAGATTGCAAGACTGAGTGAAATATGAATGAATTGAAAGCCAAGTTTGTTTTTTGAAGCTGAGACAGAGGGAAGTGTTAGAATAAAAAGTTTGTAGGGATGTCGATGTGAGGAGGGAGCGGGATATAGGGGTAGATCAAAATAGTGATTCACCTAGGCAAGCGAAGAGTTGAAAGGGACAAGATAAAGTGGTTGATAATAGGTCTGCAGATGAAATATACGATGCTTAAGAAATAGAAAAATAAATAATTTAAAGATAGGATCTTCGAAGACAAGTCAGCTGTTTTGTAGGGCCCATGGTAGAGCCACCTCCAAAAAGGTAAAAAGTCACAGCTTAGCACAAAATTAAGGTGGTTATTTAAGAATTGTTAAAATTATAAGACATATTTAATAATCGTTGTAAAAGAAAAAAATAAGGTGAAAAGAAAGTGTAAATAAATTTAAATTATTGTATTAAGATAGGCTATGATCGAACGGTGTGGTGTTTTGTGGAATAAGAGAAGTAATATATATAATGAGAATTATTATGTAGGGTAGATAATATGAGATAATAGAGGAGCTCAGCTTTAAAGGAAGAGAGATTATGATATAAATAACAATACAAGACTAATGTCAAAAAAATATATTTTAAACAAATAAAATTATAAAGATTTATATACTAAAAATATGACTTAAATCAATAGATCAATTAGATTATTAATTATAGATCAATATGAATACATAATAATGTAGTGATGGGTATCATGAGGTAGTGAAATTAATATAGAGTATGGTTTGATTTACTCAATTTACTGATTTATCTGTCATTGTGGGTAATGTATATATGTAAATTTTATAAGATATATATATATTAAGTTACATAAAAAATGAAATAAAGTTTTTGCAATATATTTTTTCTTTAAATA
Organism: Trachelipus rathkii; assembly: GCA_015478945.1. Taxonomy (NCBI): domain Eukaryota; kingdom Metazoa; phylum Arthropoda; class Malacostraca; order Isopoda; family Trachelipodidae; genus Trachelipus; species Trachelipus rathkii. Next base: position 31,570 of record JABUQX010039799.1, on the reverse strand, counting down.
AATTGACAATGAATCAAAGAAATATATCAATATAGACTAAAATAGGTCATCTAAGATCACGTGATGGGGATGGGGATAGGTATAAAGGTGGTAATGGTTTTGATTTATGATTTAACTATGCTTTAGTGTATTAGTTAAATATATAGTTATATATACAAATATATGTTTTTATAGAATATATAATATAACTTAATAAGCAATTATAAAAATTATTAGGTAAATAAAATTATATTATTATTTTATACACAAATTAATATGTAAAATTAATAATAATAAAAATAATAAAATGATATAGTATTTGAAAATAAATTAAAAAAAAATGAATATAGAAAACAAAATTAAAATTATAGCATCAAATGAAATTAATAATAATAAAATTATAAGCTAATAGCATTTATTCAATATCAAACACAGCACTCACATTATCCGGCATCACTCAAGCCACCGGTGATCGGTAAGCTTAACTATGACATAGGTCTCAGACTCTTTCCTATCAATCTCTTATCTCTGATGGTTCGATTTAACTTTTTCACTTACCTACACGATGGGGGTTGGTCTTTTTATGTCTGTATTTTTTGTAAATTGCACGCTCGTCGTTAGCATTTCTGGGTTGTGCGAGAGTGAGATCAATACCAGGATATTAGGGTCATTTAATGAAAAATAGGCATAGAGATAGGGATCACACTAGGTAAACTAACCACGGTATTAGAATAAGAGCTTATAATATAAATACAGTTATTAAGGAAAATCGAGGGGTATTATATCATTGTAAATTTAGAATAACTTATGTGGGTTAATTGGGTACTATTAAAAAGACTCGCTCTCATTTCTCTATCCAGCGCAAAAAGCAAGCAGAGGACGAAAGCCTAACATGCTCTTGGAGAGACAGAGTGTAGTTACAAAAAATGCTCGGAAACCACATCATCGTTAGACACACCACACTACTATCTCTCACGCAGACTATACGTCAGCTTCATACTTGACATACGATCCAGCGATTTCAGGGTCTTCAGGGCTCCTTTCTTACTCATGGGTCTCGTCTTCTGCAGCTATCCACGATTTATATTCGTGTTATCTGGCGGGTATCCTCGTCAGATCCGGGGTCTAGTTACGTTCACTGGGTTCAAATCACACCTTGGAATCATTGAAATCTGGAATCTGAGGAGGATACTGCTGTATGATCTACGGTTTGATAAACAGTTATTTACTCATGTGTCCTGTGATATTAATGGGATTAACTTAAATTATGCTTTCGAATTTATGATACACTAGAATAACTAAAATATACAGCTTTCACGACGAATACAATCATTGAGATTTCAGTTATATGCAAGCACACCCTGCGCGTGTTAATGAAAGAGCAAGGTACTACTCTGATGGGCACACGATTCCGACTCTTTGACGAGAGAAATTCTCGATTGGCTAAGGGGTTACAGTAATGGCTAAGCAAATTTCCCAATCTTGTACATTCAGAATCTATATTGTATTCGATATTTTAAGAGTGTATGTGTGCGCTTCGATTCTCAGGGCAGGCCGATTGCGGTCACTCGGACGTAGTACGATTATACTAGTCAGTGGGCTACCATCATACGGTTGAGCGTGTTTGGTAAATATCTAATATAGGTGTGCCGCACTGTTTCGGATAATATTTTTAGGAATCCTACCCGATATATGGGATCAATTGTCTCCGGCATATGAGAGGATATTAAAGATATGGAGTAGTCGAACAGTGCGCTGTAGTGTACGGTTTCGAGGAATACTGTCAATGAGTGTGCAGGGTGTATTTTCAATGATATGTCCGGTTAAGTAAATAATTATATTTAATAATATATATGATTATCAATATTGCATTATAAAGAGTAATAACTTTATATATCTAACTGCCATCGGATACATTCTGGAACAGTAGCTTAGAATTGTTATCAAAAGAATATATAGTAAACATTACACACTATATCATATATTAGTGTTTATAATAAATTAATTTATATATTTATTTAGTTTTTATGATGATAATTCTTAAGTTGTTTGAACGCTAAGCCTAAATTTAAAATAAAAAGGTTATTAGTAGATAGATTATATTTATATATAATTAGTCAAAGTTTATATTATTATACAATCAAAAATATGTTATTATATACTTCGATGTAAGTAAAGTATATTTTAATTTATGTGTATTTGTTTTGTGGAAAAAATTAAGAGAGAAATAGAGAAAACAAATTCAATTTATACTCAAATGTTCTCACTTATTGAGTATTAATATATTTATTTTAGTATCTCTAATTATTTTGTGCTAGTTTTTATGAGCTTCAATGAAACATATATAATTAAGTCATACCTTAGCATGACATTATGAAAATAATCTCATGCCGGTTGCGGCCTATTATTATTGTAAGAGTACACCTAGGTACCGAGTGAGATATACTGCCTATCTTAAATATTAATTGATCACGATGCCATCTTAGAAAAATAACTAGTGACTCATTGACTGACGTAATCATTTATTTGATCATTAAACTGTATATAGTAATATATATTATGTGGACGTTAACTTGACAATTTGAAAGTGCATATTGGACTTGTATTTATTTAACATAGAGACACATACGTCAAAGACAAGCTGTCAAATATTGATCTTTTTGAGTTTTAGAGCTTATTTAGAACATTGATTTTTAATATAGAGTAAAGGACTTTACGTTTGAGAGACTATCTACATTGTTTTTAGAACTTATGACATATTGAATAAATTGGACTTATCGATATTTTGAATTAAATTTTAGAATTACGTGATATATTTTGCTATGTGACATAAATTTTGCTTTATTGAATATTTTATTAATCTCTACGTCCTTTTCTATTCAATTATTGAATATAAATTTGGGACTTCTCGATATTATATTGTACATTGAGAGATTAGACTCTCGATGTTTTTAGATATATAACTCATTTTCAGATTGTAATATTTATATTATCATATTAAACTTGGATTGGTAAAATATTTTGTGAGCATTAATATACATATACACTTTTATTATAGTATAGTTTAATATATTTAATTGAGCTTTTTGCTTTATAGTAAGGATGTTAAATTTATTATGATGAGTTTAGTAAAAGAAGAACAGTTGATTTTATGTTGTTATTACACATAGTTGGCTATTGTGAGGCAATTTGTAGAGATAAAGAATTGATACTTTGCTAGGTGAAGCTATTTTTATATACTTAACTCATTAGACTTCTTTAGTTATTTTTACGAATTTGTGTTATTAAAAGCATGATGTTAAATGAATTTATATAATGGATTGAACATTTTATTTATAATTTAATTTATTTATAATCTTTAATTAACTTTTAATTTAGAGATATTGAGGTGTTAGACTATGAATAACTCAGCTATGTGTTGACTTATGAAATAATCTTCAATACACGAATCTGTGATCTAAAAACGAAACATTATTGAAATAAATATATCTGTAGTTTATGATATGGTTAAATAAAATATTTTTTAATTGTTCTGCATATATGAATTTTTTTATTTATTTGAATAAATAATATTTTCTCAAATTAAACTGTTATGTAATTCTATTATATTATTTTTATTGGTTAATTATTTAAATTGCTAAATTCTAATGATATACTATATATATATTTAACTGTATTTATATTAAAACTTCATATATTATATTATTAGTAAACATATAGTTCTAGTTCCCATAATTTATGTTGAGTTGAGTGTTTATTATATTATATATTAATTTATTTGTGTATCAGTGACCTTTTTAATTATTAGGCTATTTGATGTGAATTGTTATACTATCTCACTCTACATAATAGATTATTATAAAACGAAACGTTATTTGATTTTAAGTTATAGACCAGATTGCACGAATTTTATGAACACAGTTGGAACTTTAACGGATTGATAACAGTAACTTTAAATAGTCATACATCTATTTATTTTAACATCTACTATTCTTACTCTGTGTTGCTTGAAGTTCTCGAGGGTCAACCTTGGGGTAAACGTATCTGAAAATACTAAATACCGAATCTACTCTACTAAAACTAGCTACTAAGGATAGAGATTTAATAGACACATAGTTATTTTATTTTAGCAATTAGAGAACAATTTAAGAAATTAGTTTAAGTTTTGACACAACGCAATGACGCTTTGATAGGTTTAGTTTATGTTACCACTGTACGATCGATAAGTTTAGATATCTTGGTGGTGTAGGTATACCCTCATCATTATCCTGCGCCATCTCAACAAACGATTTAATCTGTAGCCCCACGACAGTGCGAATTCGACTGTGTTTTCGCGGTCATTGCGGGTTACTGTTGCTGGTTTTTCTTTTCCAGCTTCGCAACCGTGATAGACTCTTATGCGGGCAGGGTGTGTTAAGGAGGCCCTTCAAAGAGGATTTAAGTAACATGAGGACAGATAGTTTTACTTAGAGAATCGAGAAGGAAAGAAAATCACATGCTGAATTTGGTAATAAAGAGAGACATTTAGAGAAAATGAATTGCTAATAGAGAAAGATTGAGATTGTTGATTTTTGCCCTTGTTCCGTGAACAGCCATCAAACTCTAGACGAGTGTAAGTTGAGAATAAAGAAAGAAGAGAACATCAAACGATATAACAAAGCAATGAATTGCATTTTGTAGAAAAGGATAGGACATTCTGGAAGCACATTGTTTACACGAAAGTGAAATGTTGTTTTCTTTCTGGTGGAACCAGCAGAATCACAAGATATGAAATATGTAACGAAAGAATGAACAGACACGCAAGAAAACATCAGTAAGATAGACCAAAAAGAAGTTATCAGTGTGAAAGAAAGACAGAAATATTTTGTTTATATTGTGGAGAAGCCCATTTTATGAAAGACTGTAGAGATTTTCAAGTGATGTGTGGCAAGTTGTACTTAGAGTTTACAAGACTTGAGGCTCGGAAAACGGATGGACCTTGCGAGCGGGAACTTGCAGCGTCTCTAGTGGAAAATAATAAAGACACCAATGTTGCTCGAGAACAAGTTTATATGACATTGAGAAGCAACCACCGCCAATATCTGAAGACATTAGAACTAGCAAGGATAACAATAACATAAAGGAAATAAAATTGAAAATAGTAGGGATTTAGATAATAAAGGTTAAACAGGAAAGAACAGAAAAAGGATGTTGGGTCAACGCCGGCCATATACATCTAAGAAAAAGAGGAAAGAAAAAGAAACCTGAAGTTTAGCCTGCTTGTCTTACTGTAGATATATTCTATTTAGGTAGTAAGAACACACAGATCAAATATCTTTATCATTAATCGAGATCATAATATATCTCAAAAATAAGAATTATTCCATTGTGGCAGTTGGAACAATTGAATATGGAAAATTGAAGAAACGAATATTTGCTCGAAATTTTAGAAGTACATTGCCTTGGCAGCTTGTAACAGTCTGCTTGCAGTGAAATGGTAAGTTAAAAGTGGTGTTACTGTGATGGATAAGCAGTTTCTCGAGACTAAAGATATTTTTGCGTTGACCAATTGAGGTTGAGAATTATTTTTGACTTGCATTTTATATATTTTTTTGTTTCGATTCAGTTATATATGTTTTGACCAGCCAAGAAGATGCGTTCGTTCATGAACAGAGGAGATGACGAGTATCTACTATGCCGCACACAAACACAAACAACCGAAAATTGCATAAAACATTCTAAGAAGAGTGCGCGTATTTTCTTTGGTTAATTACACGATAGACAGTAATTGGATGTCATGGATGCCAAATTATGAAGTTACTTTGAAGGATCCAGCCTAGAAGAGCCTTAGTATGGTCTTTTGTAAGGGAGGTATTGTAGGGCCCATGGTAAGAGCACCATCCAAAAAGGCTAAAAAGTACGCTTAGCAAAGGAATCTTAAGGTTGGTTAAAATTCAAGAATTGTTTAAAATTATCAAACATACTTAATTAATTGTTGTAAATAGTAAGAAATTTAGGCTTGCCTAGGCATGAAAGTGTATAAATTAAAATATGATTAAAAGAGCTAAGTATGTTTATGTGGGTGCTTTGTAAATAATAAAAAAATAAAAAAATGATATCTATTTTTAAAACAACAATAAGAATTATATTATATAATTTATATACACTATATAGTATATATATTATTATAATTCTATATATATATTTCATATATTATAATATATAACTCTTAATAAATAATAAAATATTAGTAATATATTATACACTATGCTATGACTCACTATATATAATATCACTATATATATAATATTATATAAATAAGTTTTATGTAAGATCGTTGTTAAATGTGTCACGTTGTGGTGTATACTCTGTGTAATAATGATTATAGATATTTAGGTTTAATGAAAAAAGGAAAATAGTAATTTATGTAAATAGAGATTACAAAAGTATTTTAAAAATATGAAAGATAATATAACTATGTAAATATAAAAGAATGACCTTGTTATCTCTCTTTAAAACAGTTTGGAAAAAGCAGAAATTACGAAACGCACACATACGACTTGAAATAGAATACTAAAAAATGTGAAAACACTACAACAGATGTCATGAATAACTAACCAATATGGCGGACGCGAGAACGAAAGCAGTTTCCATTGACATTTCGAAGCTTGTTTCGTTAGGATTAAGCTTCGTGTGCTCGTGCGTGATCTGACCATTGGACTGGAAACATCAGAGAGTTTTTCTGTTTGCTGTGATATGTGATATTTTCTTTCGTTAGAATAAACACTAAAAAACAGTGTTTGATAAATACATTATTAATTTCTCACTTGCGATACAGCTTTGGTTAGGAATTGAGAAATTTTGGATAACCGGAGTGGAAATTTGCTTTGTAAATAAAGTAACATTTGGAAAATTTATTATTGATAATTTATTTATTTTTTATGATTAAGCAGTGGCCAATTTCTTGTTTGTGAAATTTTTAATAGTAGCCATTTTCGTATTTATTGAACTTAGCATTGGCAATTTTCTCGTATATTGAATTATTATTGTGATCGAGTGGCTTATTTATTGAAACTTAAATTGCATTATTTTATGAATTGTCAGTTAGAATATTTATATGATATGATGATATATATTAAAGTATAACTTTATATATCACTGCCAATCGGTTAATTTCTGGAACCGTAGCTAGAATTGTTTACAAAGAATCAGGATACATTAACACACTATATCCTATATGTGTTAATAATATTAGTATTTTAGTTTAGTTTTGAAGAATAAAGTTGTATAGAAAAGACTAAATTAAATAAAAAGGTTTTTAGGATAGTTATAATAAATAGTCAAAGATTTAAATTATTACAGTCAAAATTGTTGTGGTTTTAGGAAAGTTATTTTATTTGTTTTGTTTTGTGGAAAATTAAAGAAAAGAAAACAAGATTCATTTTACAGAGTTGTTCCTTGGGTATTAATATATTATTTAGATCGATTGTTGGTATTTTATGAGCTTCAAATTGAAACATATATTAAGCTACTTGCTGACATTTTGAAATCTGCCGGTTGACGCCATTTTGAAGTCACCGGCCGACGCCATCTTAAATTAACTGACCGACGCCATCTTGAAAATAACTGACCATTGACTGCGACATTTATTTGACTTAACGTAAGTTAATAATAGATCGTGGACGTTAACTTGACAATTTGAAAGTGCATATTGGACTTGTACTTATTTAACTTAAGCCAATTGAGACTTTGACATTTCAGTTGTCTTTTGTTTTGAGCTTTTAGAACTTAGATTTTAATATAGAGTAAAGTGACTTTACGTTTTGAGACTCTACATTGGTTTGGACTTTGACATATTTGAATTAAATTTGGACTTCAATATTTTTGAATTAAATTTGGACTTCGATATTTTTGAATTAAATTTGGACTTTGATATTTTTGAATTAAATTTGGACTTCGATATTTTTGAATTAAATTTGGACTTCGATATTTTTTAATTGAATTTGGACTTCGATGTTTTTTGAATTAACTTTACATTGGATTAATTCAAATTAACTTGGACTTCTGATATCTTGGCATACACTTTGTATTTAGATAGTTTAAATTAATTTGAGCTTTTGATATTTTTAGAGGACTTTATTATTTGATGATTTGCAGTGAATTAGAGTTTCACTTGTCACAGATTGACTTTGCATTGAGAGCAAAATGACTTTGTAGGCTAAGCATTTTTCTTAACCTAGACTTTTGTTATTTTTCGAGATCGATTTTGTGGCTTTTGATGAATTTGAATGGATTGAACATTTTATTGATTTAGATTTATAATCTTATACTTTATTTAGAGATATTGGTGTACATTGAAATAACTCAGTTGTGGTTGACTTTGAAATAACTCAACCTGATCTGGTCTGAAAACGAAACTTGAGTAAATACTTGAGCATTTGAGCTTTATTTAATAATTTAATAGGTTGAATTAAGTGTACCTTTGAATAAATACAGTGAACTAGGACTTTAATATTTTATTGGAGATACTTAATTTCAAGATACGAAATTGTATAAGAGGTTTATAAATCAGAAATGGGTAAAAAGAAAGACATAAGACATAAAGAATATAGAGACAGTAAAAAGCCACATGGGCCATGGGATATAGTTATAGTTAGATGCCATACCCAAAACCATGCTCATGCAAATACCACAAAGCACCCTAGGGCTGTCAATAACTTGCATAGTACAAATCCACCAAATGGCTTAGTCAAAACTAATATGATATATAAAATATGATACCCAAAACCATCCAACATTGCATTAAATAACTAATTATGTGGTCACACATGCCATCTAAGTATAACTATATCACAACTAAGAAAGACCCGCCAATTTGGCTTCGTCATATATTTATATGTTCCCAAACCTATCCATAAAACAATCTAACCCTTTCTTAAATGTTGCAATTCGAGTCACACTCAACAACCTCCTCTGAGGCAGACTATTCCAAAAATTAACAACTCTATTACTGAATGCATGCTTTCTTTATATCAAGATGGCATGCTTTCTTCATTATCTTTTTTATTATTGTCACGCTGTGCATGTTCTCTACTATGAAAATTTTATTAATCTCTGTATTTATCAATAGATGTAAATATTTCTTGATAGACTTGTATCATGTCCCCTCTGAAAATCGCCTTTCTACAGAAAGATATTTTCGTATCCCTTCAGCCTCTCCTCCATAGCTCTTACCCTCAAACCCAGAAATTATCCTTGTCTGCTCTCGCTGGCCCACTCTCTCCAAAGCATATCTTAAGTTCTTTCTTTCTTAAATAAGGCCCGCCAAACTTGTTGCACAATACTCTATTACTGGCCTTAACATAGCTATTATACAGTTTACTTATTACTTCCTTGCTCTTATATTAAACAACATTGCGATTTAATTAGGCCCACAGGCATGCTTATTAGCTTTATTTCTACTTGCCAAACAGATTAGGCTACTTTAAATTACTGGCTTATAATCAACACCTAAATCTTTTTTTGGTCCACAACTCAAGCCAATCCCCATTCATATGTAAGTGAAAACTTTTTTATTTATTTAAACCTAGGTGAAGAAACCTTACACTTTTATACTATTAAATTCATTTGCCACTTATACTGCCCAGCCAAGAAGTTTATCAAGATCATTTGAATCTTTATGCATCCGTTCACTATTCCTAGACTGAGGTTGGACTTTAGTATCATCTGCCAAAAAACTCTTAGAAAACCCTTGCATTAAGTCCCTTGGTCTAAAATCATTTATATATATGGAGGAAACAATAGTGCCCAGCACTGAAAAACCCTTGGGACACACTCTTCACTATTTCCATGATGATTTATTCCCATTTTAGTGTGTACACACTGTTTTCTATTCGCAACCACTCTTTAATCCAACCATGTACCATCCACCTATACCACATTGCAAATAACTTTTTCATCAGCCTTTTGAGGGAACCTGAGTCATAAAGCTTTACTAAAAGTCTTAAATTATACAATATCAGAACTGGATCTCCTCGGTCAATGCAGAGTCAGTAATTATTCCATAAATTCTATAAAAGTTTTGTCTGACATGACCTACCTTTCTGAAACCGTGCTGGGAGTCATACAATACCTTGTATCTTCTAAATATTTCCTATATGACCTTTCATTAACTTATCCAGGACCCTTTGACAACCAAGATGTTAAAAGCTAACTGGCCTATAATTTTCCCAAATCTTCCTTACTACCTTTTCTTATAAATAGCACAACATATGCTGTTTTCCAGTCATCTGGTAACCTCACCAAATGTTATTAGATCGCTTTAATTAAAAAATCAAAATTCAGTGCCGCTTTTGCAATGGTGATACTACCCTCTTTCAGAATTCTACGATATTCCCAACAGGCCCTGCAGCTTTACCTGGATCACCCCCCCCGCCCCCCCCCCCCCCCATATGGTGTCTAGAAAACGTTTTTAATAAAAAAAAAAAAAAAAAAAAAAAAAAAAAAAAAAAAAAAAAAAAAAAAAAAAAAAAAAAAAAAAAAAAAAAAAAAAAAAAAAAAAAAAAAAAAAAAAAAAAAAAAAAAAAAAAAAACTGTTACAATTGCTGTTTGTTTATTTTATTTTTTACATCATACAAAGAACCATTAGTCTCCAAACTATTATACAAAACTTTTCCTCAGTAAACACTGAAGCATAAATTAAGCATTGAAAATGTTGACCCAACTCCTTATTGAACTCACTAATTTCAATTCAACTTTTAATTGGACCAATTGTCCTATTCTTACTTTTTAAATTTATAAAAAGCTAAAAAAACTTCTTCGGGGTCCTTTATTACTATTCCTTGCTTAAATTAATTCTGCCTCTCTCTTTGGCTTTCTTATTTGACTGGATAAGTTCGTTTCTATTTTTCCCTATAATTTTTCTAAATCATCTTCCCTATTACTACCCTCGAATATTTTAAAACATCTACGCTTTTCATTAATTTTCTCTCTTATCTCTCTATTTGCACCAAACAGGTTTTTCTCTTCGCCACATTAATGGGTTTATCTTTAAAAACATACTGACTGAATATTCATTAAAAATTTGCTTAAAATGTTTCCACATGATTAAAAACAGTTTTGGTCTTTAAACTCTTATCCCAGTCAATTATACTAAGCATGTCTCGTTAATTTGGTAAAATCCCCGAACGCCTTAAGATCCTTTCCTTATTAACTTGCAATTTGGGCCCAGATATCCACATTCATATTAAATCTAATTATATTATGGTCACTAAGTTCCCTTTTAAATTCTCCTCAACTCTAACCTCACCCACCATACTTGGTCATCGTTAGTTAATTTATTAAGTCTAGTCTAATAGTGCATTGTTGTCTTGTTGGGTTCATGGACCATCGTGCACAAAAAGTTATCTAGTATTCAATTTATAAATACTGAATTTCTATGATCCTAATTAGACAAGGAATCCCATTATGACTCCAGGAAAATAAAATCACCCATTATGACTACCTTTTTCTTTACTGGGGCATGCTGTCTCAATTTCTTTTACAAATTTCTGAGTCTAATTCTTGACTCTGACCACAGGAGGTCTATTAAATGCCCCTATTCATATGATTTATGAAACATAAGGAATATCTACCCTACCGATTCAATGATCATGATTAGTTTTTAAAGTCATCATTAATACAGATTGAATATTGCTTTTAATAAAAGCGCCACACCCCCACCCTTCTTTCCTCTACGCTGGTATAAATAAAGTGAATATCCGTCTATTTCATATTCCTGAACGGAGTCTCCATATAATTCTTCATTAACCCATGCCTCAGTTATGCAAATAATGTCAAGATTCTCATTTATGGTAGCTATAACTAATCAGCTCATCTTTTTTATTTCTAAGGCTATGAGCATTTGTTGTTAAAAGCGATTTATATCGAAAGCTGTATTTTATTTGCTATCATTCCTTTTTGAGCCTGTAACACTTAGTTTATTTATATCACCCTATTACCGTTTACCATTTGTTTATAAATCGGAAATGGGTACAATTGTTCTAGTCCAGATCGAGACTAAATTTTTGAACTTTTATGGGCTTTTGGAGTAACACACATTGCATTTTGAGTAAATTCGTTTATTTTGATTTAATTATAGACCAGATTGCACGAATTTTATGAACACAGTTGGAACTTTAACGAATTGATTACAGTAACTTAAATAGACTTTATTTAATTTTGGATGAACTTTTTTATGAGAACAGTTTAGATACATTTAGTGTTGCTTGAAGTTCTCGAGGGTCAACCTTGGGGTAAACGTATCTGAAAATACTAAATACCGAATCTACTCTACTAAAACTAGCTACTAAGGATAGAGATTTAATAGACACATTCTTGTTTTACTTTAATAATCTGGTATTGATTTAAGAAATTCGGGTCAGTCTGACACAACGCATTGATCAGTTTAGTTTAGTTTTGCCACTATACACAATCAGAGTGACAGTTTATTTGGTTTCAAATTAGGCAATTTTACTTGGGGTAGTGCAGAGTATCTCGAGGCCGATCTTCTGTGCACTACAACACTGTGACCTGCAGTAACTAGCAGGTTCGACTGTCTTCCAGATGGGGAAGGATGAGAGAGGGGCCAATTGTAATGTTGAGTTTTCATAAAGGGAAAGACTGATGCATTGCTAATTGAAGACTATGATAAACGATTGAGAGTTATGTTATCCAGGTCCAGGGTGAGTGATTGCCATGTCAGAGTGAGTGGTATCCTGGATAGTATAGATAGAGAGATTATTCTACAAATGTTGATTCAAATGTGATTGTGCATGTGGGTACAAATGATATAGGACATAGAAGGTTCAGAAGAACTAATAGCAGATTATAGGAGATTGATTCAGAAGATGAAAGCTAGTGGAAGAAGGTGCATGATTTCTGGGATTTTACCTAGGTAGGTGCAGTCAGGAATGGGAAGTAGGGCTTTAGGTGTAAAGAAAGGGTTAAGGAAAATTGTTTTTCAGAAAATTTTAACGGCGTTTGTGGAGAGAATTTCTGGATGTAAAGATCTTTTTGCAGCAGATGGAGTTCACTTGAGTCGTAAAGGTGTTGGGCTTTTCAGTACCAGTTTGGGGACTTGTTTAGCAAAAAACTAGGTAAAGTTGGGGGTGATGGGCTTCATGAACTAAGCGTTGTTGTAGTGCAGATATATATGAATACCTACACCACCAAGAAAAACTAATGTACAGATCGTATAGTGGTCAAAATAAACTAAACTGATCAATGCGTTGTGTCAGACTGACCCTAATTTCTTAAATCAATATCAGATTATTAAAATAAAACAAGAATGTGTCTATTAAATCTCTATCCTTAGTAGCTAGTTTTAGTAGAGTAGATTCGGTATTTAGTATTTTCAGATACGTTTACCCCAAGGTTGACCCTAGAGAACTTCAAGCAACACTAAATGTATCTAAACTGTTCTCATAAAAAAGTTCATCCAAAATTAAATAAAGTCTATTTAAGTTACTGTAATCAATCCGTTAAAGTTCCAACTGTGTTCATAAAATTCGTGCAATCTGGTCTATAACTAAATCAAAATAAACGAATATACTCAAAATACAATGTGTGTTACTCCAAAAGCCCATAAAAGTTCAAAAATTTAGTCTCGATCTGGACTAGAACAATTGTACCCATTTCCGATTTATAAACCTCTTATACAATTTCGTATCTTGAAATTAAGTATCTCCAATAAAATATTAAAGTCCTAGTTCACTGTATTTGTTCAAAGGTACACTTAATTCAACCTATTAAATTATTAAATAAAGCTCAAATGCTCAAGTATTTACTCAAGTTTCGTTTTCAGACCAGATCAGGTTGAGTTATTTCAAAGTCAACCACAGCTGAGTTATTTCAATGTTACACCAATATCTCTAAATAAAGTATGAGATTATAAATTTAAATCAATAAAATGTTCAATCCATTTAAATTCATCAAAAGCCACAAAATCGATCTCGAAAAATAACAAAAGTCTAGGTTAAGAAAAATGCTCAGCCTACAAAGTCATTCTTCTCTCAATGCAAAGCCAACCTGTGACAAGTGAAACTCTAATTCACTGCAACTCATCAAATAATAAAGTCCTCTAAAAATATCAAAAGCTCAAATTAATTTAAACTATCTAAATACAAAGTGTATGCCAAGATATCATAAGTCCAAGTTAATATGAATTAATCCAATGTAAAGTTAATTCAAAAAACATCGAAGTCCAAATTCAATTCAAAAATATCGAAGTCCAAATTTAATTCAAAAATATCGAAGTCCAAATTTAATTCAAATATGTCAAAGTCCAAACCAATGTAGAGTCTCAAAACGTAAAGTCAATTTAACTCATTTAAAATCTAAGTTATAAAAGCTCAAAACACAAGACAACTGAAATGTCAAAGTCTCAATTGGCTTAAGTTAAATAAGTACAAGTCCAATATGCACTTTCAAATTGTCAAGTTAACGTCCACGATCTATTATTAACTTACGTTAAGTCAAATAAATGTCGCAGTCAATGGTCAGTTATTTTCAAGATGGCGTCGGTCAGTTAATTTAAGATGGCGTCGGCCGGTGACTTCAAAATGGCGTCAACCGGCAGATTTCAAAATGTCAGCAAGTAGCTTAATATATGTTTCAATTTGAAGCTCATAAAATACCAACAATCGATCTAAATAATAGCTATATCAATACTCAAGGAACAACTCAGTAAAATGAATCTTGTTTTCTTTTCTTTAATTTTCCACAAAACAAAACAAATAAAATAACTTTCCTAAAACCACAACAATTTTGACTGTAATAATTTAAATCTTTGACTATTCATTATAACTATCCTAAAAACCTTTTTATTTAACTTAGGCTTTTCTATACAACTTTATTCTTCAAAACTAAACTAAAATACTAATATTATTAACACATATAGGATATAGTGTGTTAATGTATCCTGACTCTTTGTAAACAATTCTAGCTACGGTTCCAGAAATTAACCGATTGGCAGTGATATATAAAGTTATACTTTAATATATATCATCATATCATATAAATATTCTAACTGACAATTCATAAAATAATGCAATTTAAGTTTCAATAAATAAGCCACTCGATCACAATAATAATTCAATATACAAGAAAATTGCCAATGCTAAGTTCAATAAATACGAAAATGGCTACTATTAAAATTTCACAAACAAGAAAATGGCCACTGCTAAGCTCTTATAGTCGAGAAAATGGCCACTGCTAAAATCAAAAATAAATAATTTATCAATAATAATTTTCCAAAATATTACCTTTATTTACAAGCAAAATCCCTCGGTATCAAAATATTCTCAATTTCCTAACCAAAGCTGTATCAAAGTGAAATTAAATAATTTATTTACAAACACTGTTTTTAATTTAATTCTAACTGAAAGCTAAATATCAATATCACAGACAAACAGAAAACACTTCTGAACAGTTCCAGTTCCAAATGACAAGTGCATTGACCTAAAACAAAACAACTTACAAAAATATAAACAAAGCTAACCCAAAAATGGTCAGATCACACAGAGCACACAGAGCTAATCCTAACGAAACAAGCTTCGAATGTCAAGTGAACTGCTTTCCATTCCACGTCCGCCATATTGGTTGTTATTCATGAAGTCATAGTAGTGTTTCCACTTTTTTGTATTCTTATTTTCAAGTCATATTTCTTTCGTAATTTCTGCTTTTCCAAACTGTTTTAAAGAGAAATAACAAGGTCATTCTTTTTAATACTGTTACTATTTTTCTTTATTTTTTAAATTTTTTTTTACTCTCTATTTACATTAAATTTTCTATTATCCTTTTTTCGTTAAAATCTAATAGCTCTTATTTCATTCGTTACACACGTTATACAACCACAAACGTTCTAATAAAGAGATAGTAAAATATCACTATTATAAAATAATATATATATTATATATATTATATAATATATTATATATATATAGTATGATATATATTATATATATATATATATATAATATATATAATATATATATATATTATATATATATATAATATATTTTTGAACAGCCAACATATATAACTTTTCCTACATATATATATTTTTTTTATTTATTTTTATTATTTAACAAAAACACCACCAACCATTGTTACTTAGCCTATCTTTAATACAATATTTTAATATTTACACTTTTTCCTTAATTTAAGCCTAAATTTCTTACTAGCGACAACCAAATTATTTATTTTACAGAAATGCTGATTTTCTTAGATATTTTACTTGAATTTTCTCATTTCTAGATAACCAACGCTTAGATTCTTTGCTAGGCTGTGACTTTTACCTTCGGAGGTGCTCTACTCATGGGCCCTACTAATAGCTGTGAGTCGACGAACGCTGCTTGAGTCAATATACTCGTAAAATTTTCTACTGATCACAATCTTAAATTTTGATTATATATACGGTATATATATAGGAAGGACCTGTTATGTTTTACGACTCCGGCAGTTTTGATATTTTTTTTTCATATATTTCTAGTAGCTATATGATCCTAACAATCAATTTAAGTGGTGACGGACATGATTCAAAAATATATAGGACCTTTTACGTTTTACGGCGTCATGAAACAGATTTATTTAATTTATTTATTTTTAACTAAAGGAATACCCAAGGTTAAAACCGCCAAAGATGGCAGAGTCGGACTCTCGCCTTCCGGGGAACGACGGGGTAGGACTATTTCCCCCACTCCGGGGTGGGTCTCCGGAACCCCCGCTCTTTGGTATTTGGGTGTTGCGGGGGTTCCTCCGCCCCTCCCCTACAGGGTATGGAAAATATTCCCTTCCCCTCTGTCCCCCATCGTCTCGAGCCCCCTAATATTTTTTATTTTTTTTTATTTTTTGTTTTACATTTTTGTAATAAGCTTTATATGCTGATTCCAAATATGTAGCGTCGGGCGGGGTGACTTGGACCACCTTAGGCAGAACTTGGTCTCCCGACTCTCCCCTAATGCACTTTTTGGATTTTTTTTTTTTTTTTTTTTTAAAATCTAGGCCTTTAGTCGGTCATAAGCACACAAAAAAATAATTGTTTAAATTTCTAATTTAATAATAGTTTTATTAAAGTTTTGAATAAACACCTTAGGGGTGACTCGGACCATCGTTTAAATTCCTCTTTTACGTATAAAAATTCAATTTTATATTTTTAATTTTTTACTTAATATATATAATATTATTTATCATATTAAAATTCGTAATAAGTAATAAAAATAATCAATTAAATGAAAATAAAATAAGAATAAAAATAAGGTGGTCCGATTCACCCCTCTCCGCTCAAAAATTTTGACACTTTTTTGAATTCGTTTTTTTTATTAAAATTTCATTTTTTTTTTTAATTTTCACATAATATAAGTAACTTTTTATTATATTTAAATTAATTATTACGTAATAAAAATGTCAATAATAATACGTTAAATATACGAAAAAAACAATGGTGGTCCTAGTCACCCCTCCATCAATTTTACGGCGGGTGAATCGGACACCAAGTTAGGCCCCGTTATTTTGCCACTAATAACAATACTGTTTGGATCAAAAAATTTACTTGCAGTTTAAAAGCTAACAACTCGAGTGTCTATCCACTGAAAAGAATTAAGTAAAATCATTTGCACTCTGTCCTTTTATTCCTAAGCTGGACAAAATGACATTCTTTCAAAGTTAAATTTCTTTTTGAAAAAATCGTTACAATTCTTAAAATTTTTAAAAATATAAAATTGTATCTAGAATTTAAAGTTGAAATTAAACAAAAAGTGAAATAAACTTGTGTATTGTTATTGAAATGAGGAAAAAAATAAAAATGATGTAAAATTTTGTATTTTTTAAGAATTTTGGAATCACCCCTCCTAAAGAGGCGGCCCGGTCACCCCGCCCGTGTAATGGTTTTTCTGTAAATGTCATTCTTACAAACATATTCATAATTTATTTTTTTTTTTTTTTTGTTAATAAGCTTTAGCTATATGCTGATTCCAAATTATGTAGATTGGTTTTCTTGTAATGTGCTTAAATTTTGAAATATTTGTTTTAAAATTTTTTTTCTATAAATATATCTGAAATAAACATTGAAAAATATTTAAGAACTTTTTTTTGTTGTCCGTCACCACATTAATTCAATATATGTAATAGATAACTAGCAATATATTAAAAAAATCAAAAACTGACGGAGTCGTAAACATAACAGGGGCTATATATATATATATATAGTATATAATATATATAATATATATATATATTATTATTATATATATTATATATAATATATATATTATATATATATATTATATATATACTATATATATATATATTATATATAATATAATATATATATATATCATTATATACATATATAGCAAATATGTAATTAATAAATCTTGGCACCTTGTGATAAATATAATTTAAAGTTTAATTAATTAAGATTTATACTCAATAGGCTATAGCATTTTCGGCATACTATCTATAATACTGTGATAATATAATCATATGACAAATACAATTATCAAAAAAAATATCAATGCCGATAAAAAATAATAAAATGAAGGAAAGCATGATTTTTGTAAGATCCATTTAAAAAGGAAAAAGTTAGCCGTTTAAAATTTTTCTTAGGCCATATTTTTTATAGAGTTTTGTTAAAAAGTAATTTAAAGTTTGTATGGTCAATTTATAAAAAAAAACTAAAAGAATTTTTTGAATGATTTCATTCCTAAGTTTAGAATAGATTTATTTTCGAAAAAATTGGAAATAGAGTCTTGAAATAATTATAATAAAAAAATAAAAAAAAAATTATTGTGAAAATCTCTTAGGAAAAAAGTTTACAGCCTCTCAAAGTTGTTAAAAAAATCCCATAGAACTTATTCAATATTGATCGATCCAGGTTAGTCTCATTTCAGGCCCTCTGAAGTCAGTTATATAAGATTTGTACGATTACACAGAGAAAATCTAGTGTAGAATTAAACAAAGTTCTTATCATAATCCTAAACTAGGATTGGCCCTAAACAAAAAGAGCACGAGGCCCACTAATGTTTATATAAGAAAGTCTATGGGAAATTTTAAAACTTTTCATAGGCTGTAAACTTTTTTTGCCTAAAGAGACTGCCGATTTCGTTTTCACTATTCTTCATTAATTATTTAGAGGTTTATCCTGTGATTTTCAAAAAAAAAAAATTTTGCGTTTTTTTTTAATAAAAATCATATAGGGTCTTTAACAATCTTGGAGTTTTGTAACTTTTTTTCCTAAAAGAGACCGACAAATAATTTTTTTTTTTAATTCTTCATTACTATTTTTGATAATATCTGCTCTGTGATTTTTATAAAATCTGTTTAGAGGCAGGTTATTGGAAATAATTACCGAATTTTTTAATACCATTTGTATATCTTAATTAAAATTTTAGTTGTTTTTATACACATTTAACATGAACTCAAGTTGTGTGAACTGCTCACTATCTTACCAAAAAATGGATCGATCATCTGATTAGGATTACCCTTTCCAGACTACCAAAATTTTTAAAAGACCAAATTAGATAATAAGTGTCCCTAAGTATCAAAAATTACAATTGCTCTGGGAAATTACCAATACTGGTATAATCTTAAAAAATTAGCCTTTTTTAAGCATCAATTTAGCCCCCAACCCCACCAACATTTTGTTCACCCTGTTTAAGACACAGTAACAACCCCTATGAACATATTATCGTTTGAAACTCTTCAAGAGTAAATATAAAGATGCAAAATAATTATTAAGTGTTTTTATCCAGCAGCCAGTTTTAATTTTTTTGGTTCACTTCCAGTTTGGATTGACCCTTTCTACTTCTACTAGACCCTATAGAGATTACAGTGCCTATAATTTAAGGTCTAGGCCTACTTATTATACCTACACTTCCAGTGTAGTCTAGCCTATACTATAGTCCAACTTCAATGAAAAAGAAAGACGAGGCATTAAAATAATACATATTAAATGCACAATATAATGTCGAGATAGGTCCGATGAATCATATAACGTTTGTTCAACGCCTATTTTAGCTTAGGCCTTTAAAAACTATATATTACAAATCTTTTAAAACTTACGAGGGCATTCCTCATGGAGCTCTTGACAATATTTGATGCCATATTTTAGATATCGGGTAAATATATATTAAATAAAGAAAAATTTTCTGAAAGTCTAAAACTTAAAAAATGGATTCGTTGGGTTGCAGTCTGCTTTTTCTTGGCCGGTGAAGATGACCCGCCACTCATATGAAAGAACTAAAAACAGTCCGCTAATAATTCTCACAGTTGGTGATCAAAGGCGGTATCGTAGGGCCTCTGATAAATCCACCAAAAAGTTGGGCCTAGACCTCAGGTAAAATTAGAAGTTTGTCGATTATGGAAAGGTGGGTTACTGTAAATATAAATGTTTGTGTATATATTAGAAATTTTAAGTCATATTAAGAATGAGATTTGTAAATAAAATAATTATTATTAATAAGCTATACATGTGTGTGTTTGTATGTATGTATTCATGTATATAAAATTTGTATGTAAGTATGTGTGTGTGTCTGTGTGTGTCTGTGTGTGTACATGTGTATGTGCGTGTGTGTGTATGTGTGTGTTCGTGCGTGTATAGTTACAAATGTAGGTAGCTAGATTTTAGAATGAATTAAAGAATAGTGAAAGAAAATAGAGTTAATTATGTGTAAATACGTTTTAACGAAGCATTTTAAAGATAAAAGAAATGAAAATTTATGTAAAGGAAATTAATCTTTGTATTTTTCTTCAAAGATATAGTTTTGAAAAACAAGCGAAAATTAAAAATACACCCTGAAAATATTCAGCAGGAAAATCTGGCAACAAAGCTATGACGTCATGAATCGCGAATCGATATGGAGAAGACAGAGCGAAAAAGAGCTCACTTGATATTTGGATTTTGTCGTATTAAGTTTAGCTCTGTATTACTTGATATCCAGACTTTGTCATGTTATGATTAGCTCTGTGAAAACGTGATATTTGGATTTTGTAAAGTTAGGATTATTTTCGTATTTATGATAAGTTATTTATTTCGTTATTATATTAAGACTTGCTTGTTGACATTTGTCTTGTTATGTTCGTTTGAAATACTTGCTATTATTTTGAGGCCAAATATTTGTTTTGTTGTAAAAAAGTTTTTACTCTGTGATATTTTTTTAAGTTAGTTTGTAAATATTAGATTTACGATTACAATATATTAATAAAGGAAACTCCAATTTACAAAGTTGAAATGTAATATATTTATATTAAAGTGTACAGATATAGACATTATAGTATAATAAACGAACTGTTTAGATTCTTGCTCTGGCAGTTAAATTATTTTGCATTGACAGTTATGATTTTTTGCATTGGCAGTTAGGATTTTGCATTGCCAGTTAATGGTCAAATTATTTTGCATTGGCAGTTAACGGTTCATTTATATAACATAAAATTATTTTTGATTTGACAATTGACAGTTGCCTTGCCTTGTTTGAAATTAATTCGGTTGGTAAGTGAGAATTACTTTACCTAGATGAATATTAAATCAATGTAAAGTTTAACATGTTACAGTAAACTTTTCCGTATTTTTATTTGGTTGAAGAGTTTTCGTTTTTGTTTATAAATTATTTAATAGCTTTTCGAATATTTGTTTGTGATATTTTTCGTTTTTTAAGGTGTTTAAATTAAAGCAAATTACTTGAAAATATTATGACGTGTTTTGGAAAATTAATTGTTTGAAACTCGTACCTATATTTTAGAATAGAGTGTAAATTATTTTGAAAGTAAAATAAAAAATAAGTTGATAGTTTGTCAATTAACGGATTTTGAGTTATGACAGTTTTACTATTTTGATCGTTTTCAATTAACGGATTTTGAGTTGTGACCGTTCACATTTACATAGCGATTCAAAGAATTTTGGACTTAGGATAGTTTAAATTTTTGAAACGACTTTACGAATTTAACAACGATTTGTGAATCTTTTTGGATTCAAATACTTTTAGGGTTTTTAGGATTTTTCAGATTTGATTGAAACTTTTAGGTGAACCTTCGAAATATTTTAGGATAGTTTAAATTTTTGAAACGACTTTACGAATTTAACAACGATTTGTGAATCTTTTTGGATTCAAATACTTTTAGGGTTTTTAGGATTTTTCAGATTTGATTGAAACTTTTAGGTGAACCTTTGAAATATTTTAGGATTCTTCAGATTTGATTGAAACTTTTAGGTGAACCTTCGAAATATTTTAGGATTTTTCAGATTTGATTGAAACTTTTAGGGGAATCTTCGAAGTATTTTAGGACTTCTTAGATTTATTTGAGGCTTTTACGTGAAATTTAGACACAGTTAGAACATTTTTCAGATTTACTTGGAATTCAAAGTGAACTTTTATACCAACTGAACACATTATTGGATTTTATTTAATATTTTTATATGAACTTTCGAAACATTTAGGGAACTTTTCAGATTTAGTTGAAATTTTATGGAAACTTTTACAAATAACTTAGAGCGGTTTGAGTGTCATTGAGGTCCACTTGAACCACTTAGAATTATTCTGGGATAGCCCTTATGATTTTTTTTTATTTTTATTTGAGATCAGTTCACATTGCTTAGACTTACTTTGAAAAAAAAAAAACAAATTTAATTATTTTAGATTACTTTGGTGATCTTTTTGAACATTTTGGATTCAGTTTGTGACAGGTTTAGATGACTTTGAGTTAAGACATTTTATATTTTAGGATAAGTTAACAGAACTTGGTATTATTGTGAGACAGTTAAGTTAGTTTACAGACAACTTTGAGGTATTAGTTTAGAACAGGGATGGCACGGAAAAAATCAATTGATTTTTTCAACTGATTTTTTTCACTTGATTTTTTGCTCCAAAAAATCATGATTTTTTGCTTTTTTTGATTTTTTGCTTTTTTATATATATTTTATAATTTTTTTTGATATATTAGTGATTTAATTTCAATAGAAATAAAAATTGGAAAAATAATATCATAGCAAGGCTACTCTGTTTCAAATTTCTACATTATTGAAATGTCAACAAAAGATCATGTTTTAAACATGTTTCTTTTATTTCTGATGCAATATATTATCATTACTACAAATAACACTCTTTAGTGTTGCGGTTTCATTGTGTCATAGACTATAAGCCCTATTTTAAGATTTTGAACTCAGATAAAGGGCCTAGGGTTAAAAATAATACTTAATCGAACTTAAAAAAAAATTTGTTACCAAAATAAGTGCCATTAATTTAGAAATTGATTTCTCAAAAAATCCAAAAATCCAAAAAAATCCAAAAAATCAAAAATTTTGTTTTCTCAAAAAATTCCAAAACAATCCCCAACCCTGGTTTAGAATAGCATTAGCATTAGTTTACATCTTTGGAAGTAGCTCATTCGGGCAAGTTGCCGATTACGTCTGTGGAAATATTTTCTGTAGTGAAGGTTGCCTTTAATTATTTCTTTGAAAATAATTAATTGAATTTAGTTGGCTTTGATAGCAATTTAATCCGGCCTTAGTCGGTTTATTTTAAATTTTTGGAACTTTATGAATAAGCTTCAGAGTGAGGTTCAGATTGCGTTTACACAGAGATTTGAGGATATTGTTGATTACTTCATTGGAAGTGACGAGATTGATTAAAATAGAAGCAGGTTGAGATAGTACAATTAGTGTGAATTAAATTAAACTTTTTGAGATTTATTTTGATTTAATAAATTGGTAATTGCATGGAGTTCACAGCGCTTGAATAAATAAGTAACCATTTAGAACAACTACATTTAAAACATTTTTGGGATTCTGTTATCGTGAAGGTGTAGATTTCGGATTCTTTATTTTGATTAGTGACCGGTTAGGGTTGTGCTATATAACGAGTAACTTTTATTATTTTGTTGAGAATTCCGGGTAATATTGGGTTGAAGTTCTGGTTGAGACCTGGAAATAACTAAAAGAACTACAAGAACAAACTAGCTACTAGGATAGGTAAAACAGAACACAGTATTTTATTTAACATAGTAATTGATAATAGTAAGAATAACGCAAATAAACGGTTGAGTTTTTTCGGATTTTATTGAGTTTATACATAGGATAGGA
>JABUQX010039799.1:0-2500 GCA_015478945.1 Trachelipus rathkii | reverse complement strand
CCGTATAGACAAGAATCGAGAAATCAATGTTATTATTATTATTTTTTATAAAATATATTTCAAACTGAGACATGCTGGATCGGGTAAGATCCTTAAGCAGGTAAGAAGGAAATGGTTTCCTTTCTTGTGAGTGGACGGAGTAATCCCTTATCTCTATATGACGGCGCATGTGATTGGTTGAGAATTATTTTATCGCTTTATGGTTTTATAAGGTATGTAAAAACATGTCTTTTCATATCCTGAGCCTTACCTGTGATTGGAATGAAAATTAACTTAGTTCTTAAACTTATATTTGAGCAGGTGTGGTTTTATTAATCTTTTTAGACAACCAAAACTCGATTATTAAAAATTCAATTAGTAATCGTTTGGTGTAGCTATAAAGTTCGGTGCACAAGTTCTCTGATTTGTATTAAAAGTGTTTTATTTTTATTAAGTGTATATTTTATAATAAATACTTACATTGAGGAATAATAATTAATTTCACTAGAATAAAGATAAAATTAATTCACTAGATTTTAATAAGTAGATTCACGTGAACCAACGCACAGAGCGCCACGCAACGGCGGGCCAGCCCGGTGGCGGACCGACGCAATGAAACCCGCCGGCATAAATATTACCCGCGGTCGCGAAAATATTTCTCTTTATGTATAATCGTGTAAACTTTCATTACATCATTTTGTATTTTCCAAAATATGCTATGAGTCGTTCATTTTATTTCTTACTTGAACATTTTTAATTTTTTTTTAAATAGAAAATGCAGTACCATTTCACTGGTAAAGTTTCTTGAAAAACATTGTTTTGAAAAAAAACATTTTGTTTTGTAGAAAAAACAGTTTGTTTTATACCACTAAGCCTGAGGAAAGTTATAATGACACTCCTAATGTGAAATGGTAACAATACGCTCCGAATGGAATGACCAAACCGGCCCTAATCCTCTTTGTGGTAATGCCTTTAAGATCTCCTTAACTTTAAGGAATGTAAAACCAGTTTTATATGCCTTAAAGCTAATCCTACATAGACGTAAGAGTAATGTATAGAGTTGTCATACCCTCCCTTTTCAAGGGTATGTGGCTAATTACGGATCATTAGCAGGATTAGGGTTTATAAAATACGAATTTATCGATACTAAAGCTGTAACTCAATATAAAAATAGAGCAAAAGTGCCCTGATAGAGCTATCTCATTCACTATGATATACTCTTCTGTTTTACTGGTTTAATGCTTTACGCACATGGTTTACTGATACAACTCCTATTTTACCAAACATTTTTTATATTATATATAATCTTTTCTATGTATAAGCAGTTATGAAAAAATTGATTATTCTAAAAAATATTGTTTAACATAATTACTATATATTACTGTTTATAATTATACAATGCGTGTACATGCGTAATAAACTTCCCCTCCTTGTACAAACCGCCAATTTCTCTTTATGGATTTCCAGTATTAGTATCATATTATTATACTTCAAA
The DNA here is from genome assembly GCA_015478945.1 of Trachelipus rathkii. NCBI lineage: Eukaryota > Metazoa > Arthropoda > Malacostraca > Isopoda > Trachelipodidae > Trachelipus > Trachelipus rathkii. The sequence goes on along the minus strand of JABUQX010039799.1, from coordinate 1,026 downwards.
TTTATATCGAAGTATGTAAGTTCATATCCTCTTCTATATCAACTGTGTTGTTTGCAATCGGTAACCATCGAGAATATTCTCACTCGGATTGTAATAAACACAGATTATACCAGGATTTTTAAATCAAACTAACGCGCTTTGAACACATGTTATAGAATCAGGTTTCGTAAGTATTTACCTTGAAAATCCAGTACAACATAACTAATATTTATACATACTTGTATGGGATTAGTGTACAAAGGAAATATCATCCTTAGGATGTAAATGCCCTACCGCCTTTGAAATACATCGCTCCATATTTTCGCGAACCGCGTAGTAGTATTACGCCGGCGGGTTCATGCGTCGGTTTCCCGCACCGGGGGGCGCCTTTGCGGGCGCTTCTTGCGTTGGGCTTTCACGTGATCTAACTATAAATCTAGTTGAATTAAATTATATCTATTTCCTAGTGAAATTAATTATTATTCCTCAATGTAAGAATTTATTATAAATATGAAAATATAAACTTAGTAAAAATAAAACACTTTTAATACAAATCAAAGAACTTGTGCACACCGTTTAACAGCTAAAACGACTATGATTTTTTAAAATGAATTTGGGTCTAAAGATAATAAAACACACCTGCTCAAATATAAGTTTAAAGAACTAAGTTAATTTTCATCCAATAACAGGTAAGGCTGGATATGAAAAAACATGTTTGTACATACCTTAAAAAACAAAAAGCGATAAAATAATTGTCGACCAATCACATGCGCGGTCAAATTGCTTAAAGGATTACTCCGTCCACTCACAAGAAAAAGGAAACCATTTCCCTTCTTTACCTGCTTAAAGGGTCCTTACCGATGCCAGCAATGCTTCAGTTTGAATATATTTATAAAAATAATAATAACTAACAATAATAATAATTCTTGTCTATCCTGGAATTACCTTTTGACCTAGTTTTAGGCTTAAATCAGCCCGGGGTACAAAAAAGGATTATCCTAAATCTAGGCCTAAATTTTAGGTCTAAAGTAAGTTATTTCAACAACA
>JABUQX010039798.1:25000-62500 GCA_015478945.1 Trachelipus rathkii | reverse complement strand
TTCTTCACACTATACCCTTCCAAACTGGAGGGCAAGAGAGTCTGTTCCGTCTGATGACAAGTAAGATCCGGTTCTCAATCGTTTTGGTGAGGGCCGAACTTTATGCTTGAAGGCTGACACTAACTTGATAATACTTTGGAAGGTATGTTCTTCGAAGGAAAAAGGAGTGATAGATGTCTCACCATATCATAGTTTGACCCTCATTTAGGTCTTTCATAAAGGTCACGCCTGAAAGCGGGACTCATACACAGACTTTTCAAGGATATTATATTCAAGTGCATCCACCGACCTATCAGTGGAGCTGGATTTGATCGACTTTCACATCGCTGTCGTAATTACGGTAGGATGAGCAAGTGATGTACATATAGTGAATTCTGTCGAAGGCTATGCTTGTCGTAGTGTTGTGGTCTTGTGAACTAGTCCTCCAGGGATCTGTCAGATCTCGAGGGGCACGGTGTTCCACCACAAATCGCCGCTCGTAAATCTAAAAGAATGGATGGGGACGGCGCTGTCGTATTCTGTGTTTGTGTACTGTGAGAGAAGTGACGGAGCCGGTTCAAAATTGAGACAGTGGCAGCTACGCCCGTTTGGTTTGAAATCCCATTGATGGCTAAATTTCACCCTGTGAATAGTGGGGCAGGGCAGGCGTAATTTTTTGAACGACCGCTCAAATGAGATTAAAGATTTTCTGCGACCCCCCAATCGAAGTAAAGACCCGCGCTAAGAGGTGAGGGGAGGTTAGAACCCCATTCCCATGTCAAGCCTCCGATTGGATACATATCAGATTCCCGGCCAACCCACCTAGAAATTGAGGCCATACCAGTTCCTTTACCTACCATAACCAAAAGAGCTCCGGCATATGAGCCACGTATGTTCGGAATGTGCCCGCACGTGCGGTTCCTGGGCCCTGCGGATTGGGTTTAAGCGGTGTCTGATGAGGTTGAAAGACTTGCCAGGTTACAGAAGTCACCAATCTGGCTAGACCAAACCGTGTGGCAATATAACACCGATGTGGTGAGTCTCGAGTTGGGCGCGCGATGCTCATACTGGAAACAAGACCCGTGCGTTCTGACTCAGTACTGCATGATGCTCATGCATTTTTCCGCTAGTGCAATCCTTCTTACACCAGTGACCAGCGACGTCCCTAAACCACTGTTTGGGTCATCGGATTCTCTGGGCGTTGTAAGCATAGTTACATTCAGATGGTGAGGTGCTCTCCTTTGACCTACGACCGAAATCAACTATGCATTGTGTCTGATTCTGGCAGTGGTGTTTTCATGTACTCTAGCTCGGAGGCTGGCTCTTGGGAATTTGCATCGGGGTGTTTATTTCAACCGTTGTGTGCCCTCAGACACTGTTTAGGGACTATCCTCTCGTTATAGTTTATGCACCGAGCTCTCGGTCGAATAATTATCGAGATATAACCCTCTCGTGAAGCTTTTACTCTCCTTCCTTTGGAGTCTCTGGGAATTTCGTCATTCCTAGCCGTTTGCTTCGTTGGTAATATGGCCATTTTTTGCTCGGTCCTGCAAAGGAATCCGCATGGCCTGGTCAACCAGGTCCAATACTGATTGGATCGTCCAGCTCTTACGCGCGTCGGACCAAGGAATTCTGTCCTTAAAGCTTCCTGCTTCAGGTTTGAAAGATAGAAACTTGTGTTCCGCTCCTTTTGGATAAATAGATACATACCCACCCGCAGCTCTCCCACATCACTTCCTGGTCTTCAGAGGACTCTGTGAGCAGGTCACGTCAGCTTGAATATGAATGGAGGAATCGGATGGAACAGGTTCATACGTAATTTATGATGTTTAGGGCTAAGCCGAGAGCCCTGCACTAAATTCTGCTGCCTCAAAATATGTGTGCGGTCTCTATGAGCTACCTCTATATGCTTGTCCTGTTCTTCTATTTCATCAGTATCCGGTTTGAGAAAGATAGTGCGAGCAATGCTAATAGAAATTTCATCCCACCTTTTCATCTGTCTTAATTTTATATGGATTAGTTTTTGGCATCCCCCTGCCCCGCAAGCTCTGGAGTAAAGCGTGGAGTTTTTCTATGATTCATAATTATGTCCGTTAACATGGCTTCAAATGACTCTGATATAGCTAGCGAACCCAGAGGGTCCCGCCGAAAGGTAGGTAAGTCCTGGTGGGGCCTTGAAAAGCGTGGAGAGACCCGCGCGAACCCACCCCGAACAACAAGAGTCTAGAATGGATGCGTGAAGGCGGACCTCGAAACTCGTTCTGGGACTTGACCCTCTCTCTGCGGCTAAAGTGTTGTTGCCTGGCGTTGATCGCTTTACGGGATAGCTAGGTGAAGGTCTCCTACTCTCCGCATGAGTCGGTTTTCATAAGAAAAATCTGTACGACTATCCAGGTAATTCTTTTGGAATCACGTGACGCTACGCTCTTCCTTCCACACCTGTGCCGTAAGAGTCTGCCTATCTTCCAAATGCATGTACTAAGTGCTATAGCCCTGTCACCCTTGACGCAGGAGAGTCCGGTCTTATTAACCAACCTACAAACTGCCTGCCGCGACTCGGTTACCGCCGGTTCACGTCGGCAATCGAGGGCTCGTCTGGCCTCCCTGGACCATTCATCGCTCGGCGTTCTCTGAGCCCCGAAACTTTCACCCGTTATTTGTGTTTGTTTTCTGATTTTGTGTGTTCCTGGCAACTCTATTTTGTTTACGGATTTATCCATAGTCTTGGTCTGCGTGTTGTCCAGGTCAAAATGTGTCAAACCTGTAAACATAATTGCCTGGAGAAGGCGGGCGTCCGGGTGGTGATACACCACCTCTTGTGCGTTGGTTCCGTTTTGCTGTCCCATGCCTCCACTCGACGTACTGCCCGAGTCTACTGCCTGCGAGAATTACGACACTCGTATGACAAAGCGAAGCGATAAATAGAGAGGGAGAAAATAGTACATTATCTCTCCGTACGACACCTATTCCAGACTACGGCGTGCGGCTTGCTGCCTGCGCCGGTCTCTCGCAAGTATAAGTGGGTATATAATAGGGCGCTGAGCCCAGGTCTGCTCTGGTAAGTGCCTCAAATACCATTAAGCTCCATACCTGAGTTGTAATCTGTTACTAAACCCCTGTTCTTACTACAAAAAATTTCTCCTATGGATTTTATTTCCTGCAATAACTAAGAGTAAGCGTGATAGAAAGCTCTGATAGCGTGGGCGTCATGTCATTAGTAACAAAGGCGTGGCGTGTGCCAGAACATATAACTATAGTCTAACTTTATGTGTCTTCTAACCTTAAACTAACTTATCTCACTTAGGCTCTAATAGCAAGACTATACACTAATATAAAAAAATACATCCAAAAACTGCCGCTATAAGAAATAATTCTGTGAGACTACCTTTGTGCTCGAAGACGAGCCGACTTTCCAGCCTCCTGGAATGGTTGACATTCAGTAGTAGGTCATTTAAATTAAACACTGATATGTATTCATAGTGTCAATATTGTTTTATGTTACAAACAATTAACTCTACCCAATAAAAACTGCTATTATGATTATCTGGGATAGAGAAAAAAAACTTCAACAAATATATTTACCCACTCACTCCTCGAAAATGTGTTTGCACTGATATTAGCGATGTGCAAGCTGTGTATTTTTCCTCAGAGTCAGCAACAACTGACAAAAACAAAGGTCAAACAACAAAAATCCGAAATGTAATACACACTAAAGCGTGTGTGTATGGCTGGGTGTGTGTGCTCTGAACAACAACCAATAGATCAAAAACAACCACAAAAATAAAAAATCAAAGAACAAATCAATAAAAAAAAAAATTCAGAAAGGTAATACACACTAAAGCGTGTGTGTATGGCTGTGTGTATGTGTTAAAGCGTGTGTATGGCGGTGTGTGTGTCTATAGAGACAAAAACAATAACAAAATTAAACTAATCCGACAAATTCAAACATATAAAAAATCATCAAATAATATAGTAATCTCTTACATGCCTTTGATATTACTTATATTACATATGTGTGTTTCGTTAGTTGATGTGTAAGAAACTGTGCTAAAACCATGTGTGTACTCGATAAATCGAGAAGTGTGTAAATAGATCTCGACAGAGTCAAAAAAACACATAACAATAACAAATCACCATAATTTTCAAAGAAAAAAATAATATATACACATACATGTGTGTTCGTATGTGTGTGTGTGAAACGTGTGTGTAATGTGTGTGTGTGTGTATGACTGCAGAGTCAAAAACAATAACAAACTAAAACACCAATTTCAAAAAAAAAAATCTAGAATAAAATTACACATACATGTGATCTGATTTTGTATGATGTGTGTGAAATCATGTGTTGTATATTAATATGTGTATTGGTGTTGAGTAGTGATGACCGCAGAGTCAAAAAACAAACAAACAAATACACCAATTTCAAATAAAAAAATCGAAAAAATATTTACACATACATGTGTGTTCTGTAAATGTGTGATGTGGTGAAAACTTGTGTGTGTGATTGTAAGTGAGTGTGTTAATGATGGCCTCAAGGAGGTTCTAAAAATACAATATAAACAAACAACTACCCAATTTACATGAGAAAAAATCGAAAAATTTACACATATATGTTGGTGTTGTATGTTGTGATGTGAAACTGTATGTGTGTGTTAATGTGCTGAGTGTGTATGACTGCAGAGTTCAAAAAACAATATACAAACAAACACAATTTCAAAAAAAATAATCGTGAAAAACTATATATGCACATATCATTGTGTTCGTATGTGTTGTGTGAAACTGGTAGGGTGTAATGTGTGTAAGTGTATATATAATACTGTGCTATTGTACATGCGGAGTTCAAAAAAAACAATAACAAGACAAACCCCAATTTCAAAAAAATCGCCAAAGAAATAATGGCTTACACATACATGTTGTTGTTCGATATCCAGTATGTTGATGTTGTATGAAACTGTGGCCCTGTGTGTTTCCGTAGTGTGGTTAGTATGTGGTTATCGCACTGCAGAAGTCCAAAAACAAATACAAACCAAATATACCAATTCTCCAAGAGAATAAAAAAAAAAATCCGTGAAAAAAATATATATACCACATAACATGTGTAGTTTCAGTATTTGCTGTGTGAAACTGTAGAGTGGTAAATGTGTGAGATGTTGTAACCTCAGTTCTATCTCAAATTCGCTAAAATATTACCCAACGATCTAAACAACAACACATAAGATAATATATATATATATATACTGTAAGAAGAATGCGTCGCAACAACTCAATGTGTATATGAATGTGTGAATTGTAGACCTGTTGATGTTGGGATATTGTGTGTAGTGTACGTTGCGAAGATGTGTTGTAACCTCTAGAAACTCCTTAAACTCCCATAATTAATTAATACTAATCACAACAATCAACACAAAAGAATAAAATTAAATTCGATAAGAAAGCTAGCAGATTTAATAAAAAATAAGTAAAATAAATCCAAATAAAGATAATAGCAATAAATATTAATAAATATAAAATTTATAAATGATCCAAATTTAATTAAATCAATACCAATTAATTAAAATTAAATAATATAAATAAATTAAATATAAATATATATAAATATATAATAAAATTAAAATAATATAAAATTAAATGAATAATTAAAATATAATAAAATATCAATATAATTAAAATATTACATAAACAATCGTCAACCACAAAGGAGTAATAATATAGCAAAAATTCACTCTAATTATTATCCCTCTGAATAAGTAAGAATAAAAGAGTGTCCACTCCTTCTCAAAAGGCAGAGAAAGGAAAAAATCATAAAGTGAGAACGAAATACCGTTAAGAAAATATAAAATCAACAAGGAACAGCTTAACAAGAGGGAATGCTAGTGTTTTAAAATTCAAAACATACACTTTAAAACTATTTATCACTCTATGGTAAGAAGGATAAAAAATTCCACCTTCGGCAGGAGGAATCATAAGAGACGAAATAAGTAAGAAAAATATAAAGCAACCAGGAACAGCTACGAGGAAAGCTGTTTAAAATTCAAAACTCACTTATTTTATCACTCTATAATATAAGAAGGATAAAAATTCCACCTTCGGCAGGAGGAATCCTAAGAGACGAAATAAGTTAAGAAAACAATATAAAACCAACCAAGTCATTGAACAGCTAGGCGAGAAGAAAAGCTGTATTAAATTCAAAAACCATACTTATCCTTATCACTTCTAATAAGAAGGATAAAAATATCCAAATCGCTTCAACAAGATCAGAGAGGAATCCATAAAGAGTGACAAAATAAGCTTAAAGAAAAATATAACACAATACCAGTGGACACAGTCATACGAGGAAAAAGCTGCTTAAATTCAAAAACTCTACTTATTTTAACGGGCTATAAGAAGGATAAAATATCCCACCTTCAGGCAGGAGGAGATCATAAGAGACGAAATATATAAGTAAGAAAATATAAAGCAACGCGGTAATTCAGTGTCACTGAGTGTATATTTAGCTAGATTATAAAAATTCAAAACTCTACTAATAATATTTTATAACATCATATATAGAAGTGAGATACAAATTTCATCTTTCTGGCAGCACGGAATCGTAAGAGACGAAATAAGTAAGAAAAATATAAAACAATTTACCAGGAACAGCTACGAGGAAAGCTGTTTAAAATTCAAAAAACTCACTTATTTTTATCACTCTAATAAGTAAGATATTATAAATATCCACCTCTCGGCAAGAGAGGAGATCATAATAGATGATCCAGAAAAAATAAAGTAAGAAAAGGAATATTTATATAGTCAAAACAAACAACCCCACAGGAAAAGTCAGATAAAAAATATCAGGGTGAAAGCCGCTTGCACAATAAATAAATAATAAATTAATTAAAATAAAATACTACATAAAAATATAAGTAAATAACAATATGAGAATTTATATAAATTAAAGTAATATAATAATAATAATAATAGATAATAAACTTCCAATAATAATCATTAGAGTGAGATAAGTTTTAAGAATTGACACCTAAGTAATATATATATTAATAATAATAATAATTAAGATTAACAGAATATAAGAACAATAATATAATAATATATAAATAATAAAATTAAATAAATTAAAAAATAATAATAATAATAATCACATAAATAAGATAATGATAATGAATAATAATATTACCTAATTAATAATAACTTTAGTAAATATAATTGGTCTCCCAGTTCTTTTGGAAGATCTTGGCAATATTATTTGTCATATTATAGCTTCCGACTCTCGGTTTCGCGCTCCGTAAGGACCACTTAATGGTGAATCTGGCAAAATTGGATAGAGTGAACACATTTATGAACCGCGAAGGCGCACTGTTGAGGGGACTGATATGTTGTTGTTGCGTGTTACCTATAATTGTCAGACCATACATTTTCCCTCAAGATTGCCATCCGTTTATTTATATATGTGCTCTGATAATGGAATACTATCATCTCGGAATTACGCAAATGGGTTGCGTGAAAAGGTGGATTCTTTGGCCAATGAATATAGGTGGTATGAGTATTTGTGTCATAAGATATCATGGATAAGTTCAGATATATATACACAGGGAGAAACGCAATAAACGCAGATTATATATGCCAAAAGGGGAGATGAGCAGCGTGATTCTGAGAATCCTCAACAGCTCCACGCTCGATTCGAAATTGAAGTTGAAAGATACCCCAAAATGGGGTAGAAGACCACCTTGCCTTGACCTTAGTTTTCATGCGATACTTAGTCAAACCCGGTATGGGGGACCGGAGTCCTTTTAGGGGGGAAATACAGTAAAAGGTGCATGCCAGGCAGAAACACAGGTTTGAAAGAAGCGTGAAAATAGATGTTAATATCGTAGGTGTTGCAACAATAAAAAAAAAAAGGATTATTGTTAGTCTAAGACAGATCTTACGTTGTTTGCGAGAGAGGGTCGGTTGTGAAGATGTTTTTACGTTATGTAAGGTGTGTCGTTTCCGACTCGACTCCCTTGATTGCAATAATTGAAACTAGAGTCGAGCAAAGAAGTCTCTCTTCACCAACACAACGCTTCACACTCTACTTATGATATTAATCTAAGATTAAACGCCCGGTGATGCGCAACAAATTAACTCATATGTTACAAGGCAGTTATATTATTTTAGCTGTAGGTAGAGGCACTTCACACGTATAACATTCAATGGGAGAGTGATTTACGCGGTAAAATGCATTCAACAGTTTACAAAAATATATACATGTTAGTTACTACGAGGAAGGTAGCTAAAGTACGGCACTCTTCTAAACGAGTGTAGACTTCATGTTGATTGCTTCTAGTAGAATCACAGTAAACAAAAGGAACAAAAGCCAAATTAACACTCACCATTGAAGACTCTACCAACCCCCAATTGTCCGTACAAACCTGTTGTCGATATGCTCATCGACACTATTCCTCTCTCTCATCCTCCAAACGAGAGGCGAGAGCACCGCGCTGATCACGAGTCGAACAAAAGGACAACGCAAATCTAACCACTATTTAGCTTAAACACTAATTTCATGCATGATCAAGATAGAAATCCGTAGCTTGATTCACTCTTGTATTAATCTTACGAGATATATTTACAATTTAAGACAACATATTAACACAAATTTACAAGGATCATTCCCAAATAGGGGAGACAATATCCGTAGATTGAATGCTAATTTACAAGAAAAAAAAAGAATGCAAAATTTGTGAAATAATACGGATCTATTCAAATTATTGTACACCGAATTACGTGTTAGTGGATTTAAATTCGCTTTTATTTACATGGAAAAGGAATGCTTATGGAGTTCACAATTTTCATTTTATGTTAGGAATCGAAAGTTCTCCTTAAAAGGCGCAATCGTTTGAACACCAATATTCACATAGTCAAAGAGAAATAATCTACGAACAGAAATCACGGAATTTAAACAGTTCGTCGCTCAATTCGCGAAGTCAAAGGGACTATCAATTATTTACATAATACAAAATGTTCTACGAATGAAAAACACAGAACGTTAAAGGAATTTACATCCGTCACTCAGACTGTCTAGTAACGACTGCTTTAGAATCAAAAAATGTCTCCTTACCCTGACGTGATGCTCCTCCTTCAGGGCATCTTAAGTCTTGTTCATTGGAGGGGATCCCTCTTCCGGGGTGTGTCCCTGCCTACCTTCTACCCAATCCGCGCCCCTTTCCGATCTATGGGAACAAATCTTTCCACTTTGGCTATGCCTAAATTTTGAAAATCCGTTGGCTGCTCGTGGTTTTCAAAACGAGAAAAACAGAGTTATTTAATATTCAACAACGACCACAATTTCCTTTCTTTAGAGAAGATCCATTAGTCATGGTCATGTTCTTTTAGACAAAACCCTCCTCGATTTTGTAAACAGACCTTCACTTGTCTGTTACCGACTACAAGCTGTCGGTTCTCCCTTTCATTGTCTGTTAACCAGGCTGTTAACCAGGCGAAAAAGAACAGACTTGGTCTTTTTAAATAAGATTCGTTCGGGTCTTAATTGTTTACACATGCGAAAATTCGTTACAGTTCCCACAGATCTTGTAACTGTTCGTTATTGTTTCAAGAGTATGTTTCCGATTTTGTGGAAAACATATTATAAATATTTATATTATTATATATATATAATATATATAAATATAATATAATTATATATAATAAAGATTATATATATATAATATATATATATATATATATATATATATATTATATATAATTTATATAGTTATATATATATATATTATATATATATATATATAATATATATATATATATACTATATATATATAATATATATTATAATATAGTATATATATTTATATCTATATATAATGCTGTATTTGTTGGATATGTTGTATCGAGAATCGTAACGTTGAAATTTCTATATATGTTGACTATAAAAGCTGTGGCATATGTTGGTATGTACTTGCTGTCTATATATATTTAACTATCTATATGTATATCTAGAATATATATAATATTTTAAATAATTCATAAATATTTATATATATATATATAAATATATATATATTATACCGGTATATAATATATAATATATATATATAATATAATATTATATATATATATAATATATATAATATATATATATTATATATATATATATATAATATATAGTATATATATATATATATATTATATAATAATCATTAAGCAAGATGCATATAACTATGTAAAAATAAATCGAATAGAGATATAACTCGTTTGGAAATAGCTTATATATATATATATATGATATATAATAATAGTATGTAATATATTATATATATTCTTTAAATTTCTGTATTTCGTTAATTAAAAACATTTTGTGTTGTAGTGCAAATTGGCGAACTCGGAATTTAAAATATTTTCGGGGATTAATTTGTGCAAACTTTACAGAGTGTATTAATCGCTCCTTGATAACATTTTCATTTCGGCGGAACTAGACGTCATTTAAAAGGTTGAACAATCCAAAAAAAATTCTTCTTTTTCTTTTCTTTCTTAATACTTAAAGTATGAATTTTGTTTCGAAAAAAAGATTATATAATTAGTCCACCTGATCCATTCAAGCAAAAAGGAAGAAACAGTTTATAAAGAACGAATTTTCATTGCTTCTTTTTCTCTTTTTCTTTTTTTTTTCTTTTCTTAATGAAGTTTTATTTTTTATAAAAAAGATAAAATGAGTCTCTTGGTTGATCTCCTTCCGAGAATTAGCTTCTTCTCTAAAGTCGCTTTTATGAAGCTCCCTGCAGGTCAATTTCACTTCTTTAATCGTATAAGTAGGAGGAGCGCAAAGAGAAAGACCTTCGCTCGCACTCAGGGAGACTATTTGTCCCAAATTAAAGTCTAACCTGCTCGTATCGAGGACTTTCTTGCTCCATCAAATTATTTATGTAAATTACATGCATACCAGCACACATCCACTTATGAGTCTAACGACCCAATCCATTGCAGACATTTCTTCTTCTTCTTCTTCTTCTTCTTCTTCTTCTTCTTCTTCTTCTTCTTCTTCTTCTTCTTCTTCTTCTTCTTCTTCTTCTTCTTCTTCTTCTTCTTCTTCTTCTTCTTCTTTCTTCTTTCTTCTTCTTCTTCTCTTCTTCTTCTTTTTCTTCTTTCATTGGTAAAAGGATCATAACATGATAAAATTTACCATTAATACTGAAAAACCCAAATACAGCAACCAAAATTACTTTGAAATTCCAGATTTTAAGAACGCCAATTTTAATGACTTAAAAGACAGTTATATGTCTATGACTGGGATGAGATATTAATATTAACAGGAAATGCAAATGTAATGTGGGATTACGTTTCTACAAATATTAAAGACAAAGAAAAAAAGATTTTGTTCCATTATAAAATAAAGCTAACTTTACCAAATTCGAAGCGAAGATGGTGGAAAATTGATAATTAGAGATTCTTTAAGTAACTTAGAAATAGAGCTTATAAACCATGGAAGTCGTCTCCTTAAGTGGAAAATAATAATAGTTACATACTTTTCGTCGAAGCTGCAAACGATTAATTAGATATTATAAAACGAAACTATGAAATTAATATCTGCTCGTGAATGTAAAATTAATCCTAAAAAGTTTTACAAAATATGTTAATTAAATAAAAGGTCCATTAAGGAATCAATTGGCCCTTTACTGGATATTAATGGCAATGTAAAATTAGAAAAGTCGCTGATATGACCAAAAACATTTTAAATAATTTTTTCTCGAATCTATTCGGGTGAATAGAACAGAATCCACTCGGGGCCGTCATCGAGCCCAAAAAGAAAACTTTGAATTCTAGAAGAGGAGTGGATAAGAAGAGAAAATATTACGATTCAATTTTACTTTGGACCAGTTGCATCTATCCCAAGCATCTCAAAAATTCTGGAGACATACTATGAAACCTTTGACAATTGATTTTCAATAAGTTCTTTAAAGGAAGGAAGAGTTGTCCTAATGAATTTAAAAAATTGGCTAAGATAACTCCCATTTTCAAAAAAGAAGATCGTAAGGTTTCCGAAAAATTACAGACCAATTAGCTTGACTTCAAGTGGGGCTAAAATTTTTGAAAGCAATACTGACTAATAGCGTCATTAGTTGCCAAAATCTTGAAGATCATGTGCTCAGAATACCCAACCAAACGGTTTTAGAAGATATTAGATCATGCTTAACAAATTTGCTAGAATTTTTAATGTGGTTCATTAAATGAAGATAATTATAAATCCTTCGATGTTATTATTTAGCAAATAAAGGCATTTGATACCGTCCCTCATCAAAGATTATGGAAAAGCATAGAGCTCATGGTATTCGAGGAAGACTTTTAAATGGGATTAAAAATAACGAGTCGTTATCAGTGGTGAATGCTCAATGGGCTTATGTTACTAGTGGTGTACCCCAAGGATCTGTCCTGGGTCCAAATACTGTTATTATAGTAAATTGACATTAGATTGATAAATTTTTTAGGGCAATATTTTCGAAAATTGCGAATGACACGAAACTTGGAAATCGCATAAATATGAGAAAGATTATCAATTACTCCACAGCGACTTAAACAAGATTGTAATTGGTCAAAAACAAACTGGCAAATGAAATTTAATACGATAAATGTAAAGTTATACATTTGGGAGTAGGAACAATGAATGATTACACAAATAGATGGAACACAATTATCAAAGTTCAGTGGAGGAAAAGGATTCTAGGAGTATTAATTAATAAGGATTTAAAGTTTACGAGACAAAGTGCTGCAGCCTAAGCGGGATCAAAGAAAACTCTAGGATTTAGTTTGCCAGAAATCTTTCGAATCTAAGCTTCTTTAGTATAGATACTTCCGTCTCTATAAACCATTAGTATAGACCTCACGAAAATTACGAGTGCGTTGTTGGAGTCCATAGAAAATTGAAAGAAGTTTCAAAGAAGGGCAACTAAATTAATCCCTGAATGAGAGGTAAATCTACGAGCAACGACTACTTGAATTAGATATCCATCTTTAGAGACAAGAAGATTGAGGGAGGAATTTAAAAAATACTTAATAAATTTGACAATGTCGATTACAGGGCAATTCTCAGATATAATTTTAATGAATTAACACGAAGTAATGGGCATAACTTTTTCATAAACGGATTTTCAAACAAATCATAGCAAAGAAATTTCGTTTCACTTACGATCGTAATCGAGAAGTGGAAATAGTCCTTCTCTATGGAAATAGTGAAACAGCGCTAACATCGATTCATCAAGAAAAAAGTTAGATAAACAACTTTAAGGATATTGGTCTGTGAACGTCAATTTAACTCATTTTACCTTATTCAAATACAAGAATTAGTAGTATCCCGAATTGAAATCAGAATTCCAAGCTAAAAAAAAAATGAATTCAATTTCATTTAATTTATTAAGTACATCGTAAAAAGAATTACGTCTTGTAGTAGGCCTTGATGTTCATAGCTTGCAAAGTTATCCCGTTCTAGGATGGTGATGATCAGGAAAAGGTATCATGGGAAAAATTAATAAAGCTTGCTGACTGTTATGACAGATAGACATCTGTACAAAAAACTGTAATGAATTAACTGTAGTAATGGCTTTGATGTATTCTTACCGCACTAGAACCATATCTGTTCTAAGGACTGTTTTTGACTCTAATCGCTCACGCTGAATAACTGTAGTTGATGACTTTGATGTTGTCCGCATAGAACATATCTGCTTCTAAGCAGGAGATCTAATCGATCACACTGAATAACTGTAAATAAATAGGTTTGATGTTCACCGCATAGAACATAATCTGTTCTAAGAACGGTGATCTAATCGATCACACGGAAAGAAAAAAATAATCCAATTTCACCCACTTGTTCAGCACTATGATGTTTTGCATGCTTAGAAACAGGAAATATTCTGAGGGCAAACTCATATTGCCACTTACAAGTGAACACATTCGCAACACACTATGATGTCTTGATATGCTTGCAGAAACAGGAAACTGTTCTCAGTGTAGCAAAACTCATATGTCACATTGACAGAGGACACATCCAACACAATAAATAAACAATAATACTTAACATTACTATTATGTTCAGCAGTGCTTAGAAGCAGATTCTGCTCTAAGGTGAGCAGACTCATATATGTTACACAGAAAAATAGGT
Source organism: Trachelipus rathkii (assembly GCA_015478945.1). Taxonomy (NCBI): domain Eukaryota; kingdom Metazoa; phylum Arthropoda; class Malacostraca; order Isopoda; family Trachelipodidae; genus Trachelipus; species Trachelipus rathkii. The sequence goes on along the minus strand of JABUQX010039798.1, from coordinate 48,384 downwards.
AAAATAATATTACTCTATTTCAAAAATAAACATAACAGGTTTGTTTAATAACAGTAGACACATCAACATATTAAAAAAACAAAAATTCAAACAGACTAGCCCTATGAGTGGACTGTAAATCTCTCTTGCTAGTCGGTTGTTCTTTATTTCTTCTTCGTCTTCTGCTATCTCTTCTTTCTCCTCTTCCTCCTCCTCGCATTGGAAAGGCTGCGTATTAGGATGCGAACCCACGCCTTGTTGGCAAAGCCACTCCAACTGCGCCTTGCGCTGACACCAGGGCTTGCTATCGGGGTCTCCAATATCCTTTTGCGTGCTTTCCACGTTGGTCAGGAACATGCCAAACACTTCTCTGAACATTTCTAATCTTCCGGGTTGAGGTTACCTTTCGAACTCGGAATTGAGTTGTATGGTGAGATAATATATATATATATATATATATATATATATATATATATATATATGTATTAATATATATATATATATTATATATATATATATATATATATATATATATTATAATTACTATATATAATATATTAACTACCCAGTGAGTGAGTATAGATTATTATATATAATTAATCCATCATCACTCTACCTTTCCTTTCCCCAGATTGTGGTCGTGAGGTTGATAGCAGCATACACCAGAGACATGAGAGTAGCTCAGAACGGAAATGACCTTCTTAAGTGACGAAGCTCGTGCGCCACCAGTAAAAAGAAATCCCACCTAGGATTAACCAGATTGTGACAGGGCCTTCCACTGTCGTTAATCTTCGTCAATGGTAGAGTCATCGCATCTGGGCCGACCCACAACATTATCTCTCCAAAAACCCCGCCTTCACTCTTCTTAATGCACCTTTCTTCTCGCTTCTGCCAAAGCTTGCACATCAGACAACCCTTTTGCAGACGCCCTCAATTCAGATTTTTCTCGGTCCTTCCAGAAGTCGATTTCTGCACACTTTACCACTATGCATCCGCTAACCGACCGACTTATTCATCTACCTCTATCCCCATTGTATGACCGACCATCTCAATACACGTCTAGGTTTATTTCTCTCACATATGTGGCCTTCTTCAGAACACACAAACATCCTAACACGTTCAATTTCGTCATTTTATCTTCTTCTCACACCTATCACGCACCTTCCCAGTCATAACCCCCTCACATTCTTCACTGCTATTTAGCAACCCTTTCATTCTCGCTAATCTGCCACAACTACATCTTCCTTACATCGCTTAAAACTAACCGCAACCAATCACCAATCCCTTTTCAATTATGATTCCACTTTTTGCTTTATTCTCCTTTACGCCCACACAACTCCTAACACGTCCATTCCTCATTTTATCAATCTTCTCACACCTTTAGCCACGCTCTAAGATGTCTAAGTTGAAATATGAGTGTACCTACAACCGCGTGAGAGAGCGAACTTTATTCCACACCATAGTTTCACTTCTATACATTAACACCGGTCTAAACAAACATTACCTTCTATCCACAAAAACACATAGGCGCACTTCAAGACTTTTAGATATTTGAATTCCACCAGAATTTAATGACACAGCCACCTCTCATATCATTTCGCAACTTGCCTACTACACTCATGCATTGATCCAATATCTTTGTCCATTTCTAACACTACTAGACCTAAATATTGTAAATTCAAATACTTGTTCCCACTTCTGGGCACACATCCAATTTGATTTCACACTTCGGACTATCCTCGCCTACCACACCTTACTTTTTATTCTAACATTTACTTTCAAATTCTTACTTTTTACCACACATGCCAAACTCCATTACTCAATTCCTCTCACACTTTCTTTAAATTCCGACCATACAAAACCAACCATCATCGTACAATAACCAGGACCACCCTCCACTCTTTCACATTCTCGATTCAGTCTTAATAACACCTCTACCCTACCACTTCTATCTCTGCAATTCTTTTCATTCACCTATGGGACATACACAAATTAAACATAACCAAAGAGACTTAACACTCCTGTCAATCCACTAATAATTTTAAACCTGCATCAGATTGAATTTATTCTTACACACGCTTCATTATCATTATACATACTTTTGATTTCTCTTCTGAAGCCTACCAACAGCACCATATATCACTACACCTTGCTAAGAGCTGACCTTGTATTTAATCTTGATATATCCGCCTGGTTCCACGTCCGTTCAATTCTATAAAAATTCAATATATTCTTCTTGCTGGAAGCGCAAATCAATTCTTTCAATGTTGGAATTTGATCCTACACATCCTCTATCACATCTAAATGCACCTTACCCTGTTCTTCATGTCAATCACGCCAACCTTAGTCACTCAGACGCCTTTTTCAAACAAAATACCAGCATATATTGTCCTAAAAACACTCAATAAACTAATTCTCCTCTAATTCCTACAGTTACTCCTTATCTAGCTTAATCCCTAATATATATAATATATATAAATATATATACATATTAACGAATTCATATACTATTACTTCACTATACTATTCGTACTCATCTAAATTATATATATCTCATTAGTATTGTATAACTCCCGTAGTTCGCTATCAAGCTTATATATATATTATTTATATAATACTTTACTCTTTGTTAACTATTTAAATATTTAGCTGACGCGTCTCTCGAACTCTATACAAAACAGAGTTGATATCTGCTCGTCTCCTCTCTGCTCTCTCCTCCTGCTCTCTCGTCTTCCTCCTCGCTCTCTCTCTCTCTCGCTCTTTTGCTGAGTTGAAACAGCTAAAAAGTTTTATAAGTTGACCTAATTTTCTATATTTTTAATTTTAAGCTTTAAGGATCTTCTTTAAGGATGATGTTACGCATTTTTTGAAGCTTTTAATATAAATTCAGTTTGTGATATTTCTGAGTTCGAGTCTTTAATGGAATTCTATTCTGCAATGAAACCCGCTCATGATTTAAAAGATAAAAACTGAGGCCCATAGGATCCTTGCAGGAATCACCTAATAGAGGATTTGTCATCCTCTCATCATCACTGCAAACGTTTAACAACAAACAGCACAAAATTTTTTCTTTCGGTTTTCCAGCAACTGATTTTTTGAACCAAATCTCAACTGGGTTACTTATAATATATTATATTATAATAATATATTATATATATATATATAAGTTATAATATATATATATATATTACTATATATATTATTATATATATTATATATATATATTGAGAAAGTTGAAAGAATGGTAAATCTGCACGGTAAAGATGAAATTACTAGTGAAATGATCTAAGAGGAGAAGGGCGAGACTGCGATTGAGTGGATTGGAAGTTGTTAACAAAGCAGTTTTACGGAGGTTATAGTTTCGAGGGATTGGAGAAGGAGCAGTTAATATACTCCTTCATAAGGTAAGGGGATAAGGGTAACTGTAGAAATTATGGGGAATTAGTTTATGATATGGTAAGGGAAGATTTATCCTGGTATTTTTATGGTCGATAGAGTGCGTCGAGTGACTGAAGGCCACTGGTGAAAGAACAAGGTGCGTTTAGAATGTTAGAGGATGTCTGGATCAAATATTTACATCGAAACAAATGATGAGAAAATGAGAGAGAAGAAGGATTTAAATGTATTTAGGTTTTTGGATTTGCAAAAAGCGTATCATAGAATTAATAGGGACAGTTCTCATGGCGGTGTTAGTGATAATGGAATGTTGGGTCGGTAGGCCTTCTTGAATGGAATCAAAGAAGTTATGACGAACAGTGAAGCGTGTGTAAGAATAAAATGAGGTCGGGAGAGTGATTTGGTTTAATAATGTAATAGCGGAGTGACGGCAGTGTGTTTATGTCTCCTTCGGTTACTTCAATTTGTATAATTGGATGGTTATGAAAAGATAGAGAGTGAAAGGGTTTTAGGGGGAGATAGTGTCTTAGAATGATGGAGAATTGAAAAGAATGGAGGTGCCCTACCTATGAATGCATGAATGATTTGGTTTTGTGAAGCGAATCTGAAGAGAGTATTAAGAGGATTGTGTAGAGGGATTTGACTAGGTGTGTAAAAGGAGGGGTTTGAAGTAAACGTAGAAAAAGAGTAGGTATGGTTGTGAGTGAGGACAGTTCCCTTAGTGTAAAGTTATGTTAGATGTAAGTATGGAAACAAATGTCTGAGTTTAAATATAAGGGAACGGATAATGCAGAGGGAATTATGATGCAGGATTGTAGTAGGAAAGTTAGTAATGGCAGGAAGGTGGCTGGTCTGCAATTAAATCCTTGGTGGATGCAAAGGACTAAAGGTCTGAGTTGCTTAGGGTTGTACGATTGAAGTGTATGTTATTAACCTGTGTTATTGTAATAGTAGTGAGACTTGGTTGAAATAAGAGGTATAGGTACAATGTGTTCATTGGACAATCTTAGGGGAGTGAGTTGAGAATAAAAAGGTTGAAAAAGGAATATTATCCATACAGATCAATAAACTTGAAGAACAGAGAAAGAGTTAAAACCTGAAGGCCTTTACTGAGAAGAAGACGCCTATCTAAATATCCAAAATTCAATGCTTGCAGGAAGAAAAAAGTTAATTCTAAATTCTCCCCATTTAGAACTTTTTGTGATCCACAGTGGACGTTCGTTAGTCATATTTGGAAATTCGACATAAGTTTTTAATTTAGAGTGTTTGAATGAAAAAATTTGATTTATGTAATTTGAAATAGAGTGAATATTACTTTTGAAAAAAATAAATAAAGAGGTGTTGATCGCTAATTTGGGGAAGGTATAGGTAGTAGGGATTTTACTCTAAAAAAAAAAAAATTTTCTTTTTTTAAATTCATTCCATGGATGATGATAACGGTTTAAGAGGTAAGTTTGTTTCAATTAAAATGATAATAATGGGTCATGAGCTGAGTAAATAGTAAATGCATTTATTATCATTATTATAATTATGATTGTTATTTTATAGTATTATTTTTATTATTTATTATTTTATTATTAATGATTAATAGATTTTTATACGTGGCCAAAATTATACGAAACGCTGGTCAGGAGGGAAATAAATAAAAGTACGTATTTTGACGGATTTTGGAGTGGTAAGGAAAATATGTCATCATGGTGGGAAATTAGCCAAATTCCAAAATTTTCAGTCGTGAACCCTGGTGATAAATAGTCACAAACAACACAAAAAATTACGAATGGATTAGTCAACTTTCTCTCAGGTGAGGACAGCCACTAGTTCAACACAGAAACGTGGAATCAAAAATATCAGTGTCACATTTATCCAGAGAAACTCGGTACAGTGCCCCAAGGAGCCCCAAACTAATTCCCATACTCTTCAACCTAGGTACTAGCAGTGTGTTCTAAGGGAGCCCTACCACATTCCTATAACTATCCGAGACAAAAACCAGCGAAACGTCCTTACGTGACAGGAGGTGCAGGAACAAAAAAACAGTTAAGAGAAACATTTTAAAAAAGCAGCTTGGAAGGAAGTTAATTAAGATTTACAAGGAAATAAGGCAATGTGAACAATAAATAGCAGAAAGACTAAGAACAATTAAAAGTAAAGACAAGAATGACTGGCATTTCTGGCCCGAAACAGCGTCCTCATAGATAGCCACTGAATCACACACAGACAAATCTAGCTTAGATTGCCAGCTTAATTCTATCGGCACGCTCGAAAAAGGCTATGGCCTACTAAGGCAAACTCCAGATATTCACTAAAACAATACCACCAGAATAACCTCTTATAGGTGTGCATAGAGCGTTAGGACCGACTTGGCATGTGTGGAGGAACTCTCACCTACGCACAAGACGACACCCGGAACACATAATTTCGAATACAGGCGACTCAGGAAACCGAAGTGTAAAAGACATTCCAGACAGAAAATCAACTTGGAAACTAAAGCGATAAATTCAGACTAATAAAGGACCTAGTAATAACCGACAAAACGTATATTCATTGTGAGGGACTGTGAGCACACTCTCAAGTGAGTCCAGCGCGTCAAAGCCTTAGTGGTTAGCCTCATTTTAGTTCGAAAGCCACCAACCTGTAATCTACCACGAGACATATTTTCTCTCAATTATGAGAACAGAGCTCTCAGATCATCACGGACAGCTTGGTAACGACCGGCAGCTCAGAGACCACCAACAACAGGCATGTACACGAGATGAGACAAAAGTTTTGTTCCATATCTAACAGACACTGTGAATGATAGGAACACAATCTTTTCAAAAATACCACACCTACTCATCCGTTGGATCACTATGAGTAAGTTCTATCAGAGACCCACACAAGTGACAGCACTAAAAAAACCTGGTCCTAAAAATGCCCAACGTACGGGCGACAATGTTACAAGGAATTCTAACCCATCACCAACCTGTCTATCTCCATGAAGTAAACAGCAACATAAGAGCATAACAACTGAGATATCCCAGACCACGGGTTATAGCCTGAGACAGTGCAAAGAGAGCTCTCCTGCAAAACATAAAGAACACAATAAGAGGAATAACAATTTGACTACACATCGAGCCACTACCGAATGGTGCCATAAATACAGGGAATATAAAATGTGAACTCCTGATCTTCCCCCAATTTTAGCAATTTATGTTCTAAGATTACTAACGTGCTAGTCTTAGTCACAAACTGAGTCTCGCTTCCACCCATTCCAGCCCATCAAGCAGCGACATATTAATATAATGGAGCCTCAAGATATTCATAAAATCGATGACACTCCAACCTCCAATCTGCCTAATTGACTGTAGATGTAGTGTCTGGAGACAATAACTAGAACTAACAACTAATCATATGATTCCTCAGGACCTGTGGAATAGCTCCAATGTATAAAAAAGCTTATGTGACATTGGTCATGGCCCTGCTGGGACCTTCATGATCCCACCCAGCTCACTAGATGGAATAGCCAAGCTTCCACGCTCATGGTGTGGCCCAGTCAGCGGTGGTCAAGAGTTGAACAGTAAATTAAAAATAATTAATAAGTTATATATATTAACTAATATTAATAATATTATTATAATAATATATTTATGAATATATATTATATTAATATATATATAAAATATTATATATAATATATATATATATATTAATATCTATTAGATTATCTATTATATATATTATATTATAATTAATATATATATAAAATATATTAATATATAAATATATATATATATATTATAATGATAATATATTATATCAGGGTTGGGTTACAAGTACAGGCTACTATATATTGTACTCTACTTACATCGTCTGTTATCTTAAAGTACATATATTTTGGTAAAGTTAACTGTAGACTTATTAGTACTTATTACTTGCAGTTTCTAATACCACTGTACTTGTACTTATGTCACTTATTGAATTACTTGATGCACTTTTGTACTCGGTATCTTAGTGGTACTTTTATATAGGTTAACTTGCATAGATACTCTACTTTGGACATTTTTTAACTTGCCAATATTTTTTCTTTCATTTATTCAATTTCCTAGTATGTATAGATTTTTATAATAGTTAATATAATTATATATATATATATATATATATATCATATTATTATAATATAATATATATATATATAGTATTAATATTAATATATATATATATATAAATATATATATTATACTTTATATCAATGAATATATTAATATCTGTACTTTTACTTTCTCTATATCTCCCTTCACAACTTCCTTTGCGCCCCCAAGGATTTGGATGCACCTCCAATTGCTTATTAGTGAGTTACACTGCCTGTACAAGCCAAATTTAGTGTTGCTAAATACAGAAAAAGCTAGTAGAATTGAGAGAACATGACCTAACTATCGAATAAATAAGAAAGCTCACCAGCTCCACTTTACCGGCCTCTCACTCACTCATATATTGTTATCCATTTAAATTACGTCGATGAGTCGTCACAGCAGGATGCAGAAAATCCATCCCTTTAAGAGCAATCATGGTGACATCGTCACGGTACAGGACCTATCCTACTAACTTAATGGTTACATATCACGTCAATTAATAGGTTCATCCCCTGGCCCAGTTGTGAGTGTTGGGCCACAATACATGCCCCATCATATAAAATGCCCCGCCATTCTCCTCCGTTATCAGGTTAACCTTCTATTCCTCAGCTCTGTCACAACATACTCAACCATTTTCTCTCCTGATTAGGACATCTCGTATCTTACCCGCTCAATCCACTTTCTCTTTCGGGTCTCCATGACCTCAGTTACGTGATTCTGCCATAACACACTCACCAGTATTAATTTTAACATCCGCTTAATGTTAATACTCAACCTAACCTATCATTCATCCCTTTATCCAACATTAGACCAAACCATTATCATACCTAGCTTATTCATTATCTCTCTTCATTTAGACCCCTTTCTTCCACAATCCCACAACACTCTCTCAGATACGTTCGATTTCCTCTCTTTTACTCTAAATGTATTTCTCACACCTAGCACACCCTAAGATTGTCCATATCTGAACACATTGAACTCTAGATATACTTCTTCATTCCAGAACATTAGTCTTCACTACATCACTTAATCAAATAACTCAAGGTATAAGCACACCTCCCCCTCATGTAGACCCTGACGCACGCACTTCAAGACTTATAAGTCCTTTTTCATTCACCCATACGAATTAATTTGACCACCAGTCCACCTTGCTCACTGACCATTTCACAACTTTCTACCTATACTACACTCTGCATCGTCCTTTCCCTTATGCTTATTTTTTATTATAATACCCTAAAATATTTTAAACTCAGGACACTTGTTTCAAGTCTAGTATATACTCACCACTTAATACATTATAACTTCTACATACTGAAGGTAAGGTTGTCACGTATCACTCATTCACCTAAACCCTTTTAACTTCTTAGTCCCACGTTTACTTTCAAGCTCATCCTTTTCCTATTACACACCCCTGCCAAATCTCTCTATTCAATTCCTCTCATATACTCTTCTTCAGATATTGCCTACAATCAAAAATGTTTTGTTGAATATATTTAGTTACCTTAGTATATCATTTAATTAATAGGTTTTAGGTGAGCACCCTTCCACTATATCTCCATATTCTTCCCTAACCATGTCTAACACCATTTTTCCATGCCATCTCATCACACCTTCAAATTATCTGTTCATATTACCCCATCCATATACTAATAATAGTTCGAATAACACTCAAGAGATAGAACATATTATACAACAACCGCTGTTCTAATACTCACGTCTATTTTAATCCTATAAAACCAAATTCACTCATATGACACTAATATATTATTCTTATACACATCGCATTTCATATTCGATTCATATCAATTAACTTATTGATTCCATTCTCAGAAGCTAACCACCAACACTATATATACCTAACACCTGCCATATAACGCTTCCTATTAACTCTATCATAGCCTGTTGCAAAATCCAAATTAAAACCTAAATATAATTTTATTATTCTTTATTCTTCCTTCTTCATTTTCTCATATCTTTCATTTCACAATGTTAATAAATCAGATGTTGGATCCCACAGTCCTCTCACCCTCCTATAATCAGCCACCTTGTTCTTACCAATCAGTCCCTCTCAGTCACCTCTGACGCAATCTCTTATCGACCACAAACACCGTATAGAGCATATACCTTTCCCTAAACATCTCAATTAAAACTTATTCCCTACTATATTATTTCTCTAACAGTTACCCTTATTCTTCCTCATCGTATACCTTATTACAAGAGGTTACTTAATACCGCTCTACTCTACCAATCCTATGGAACTATATACCCTCCTAAAACGCTTTGTCATACAACTTCCAAATCCAATCAGTCATACATCACCTATCTCGCCTTACGCTTCTTTGAAATTCTATATTTCTCAACTTAGTATTTCATCGTATATATATTTATACCTGCAGATTTTACCATTCTTCAACTGTCTCACCGCTATACCCTAATTAACGCTTACTACTACCTTATAGTATACTCTTCCTCCCAATAATACCTATTATCATAATTCCTTACTGTGTCACAATCAAAACCGCACACATTCCTAATCAACTATACTCAGTTCATTAACTGATATAATTTATTGTTGCAGATTTTCGATAAAGTGTTCTTATTCCACACTCCCCTCACAATTCACATTTATCATTCAGTTACTCAAATATGCACTCCATCCCCTATTTCTAGTATATTTTCTGATCGCAGATTCGCTATAATTTCTCTAATTTGATTTTGTTAACCTTATCTGACGCTTTTCTCTTCCCAGTAAAGAGTCCCTATTTCCTTGAGTAATGATATCACATGGCATTATTCCTCCTCCAAACTGTTCATTTGACCTCTTATTTCTTCCCTCCTTACGAGAATATACAACCATAATTTAGTCATTTTCTAATTCAATTTTTAACCGCTCTCTGTATTAATAAATCCTTAGATAAAACAATAATCATGTCAATAATACTAAATCCACAAACTAGGTATAATACAAAACTACATGTATATTATTGACTATAATTAACCAATACAATAAATTTCATAATATAATATACATTTTTCCTTGTAAATTACTGCTCAACAATGTAAATAAATAGTTTAATACACAGGCTTTAGTTAATGGGAAACAGTCAGTTCGATTATGCACAAAAGAACGCCTATCAATTTATACCAGTGTTTATCTTCACTCGTGAGTACTTACTAGTATATAAGTATAGGTCTACAATACATCTATTACGGACCTTTAAATTTAATTATGCGTACATTTAAAATACGCTCTACTTTCATTACCAGGACATATTATATACTCTATATATTGCAATATTTGATTAATAATATAAAGAAAGATGTATGTATAACAGCTAGTGATAATCATAAGCGGGTTGAGTCACAAGGTAAAAATGTAACACTTGTTGATAAGTTTCAAGAATGGAGATATTATAGTCGAAATGACACTGATCACCTAGTGGGAAAACACTTTTTTTCTCACTGTTAGTATCCATTTGACACACCTAATCTGCATGTTCATAGACTCTTAATAAGTTAGTTTAATACAGTTGGTAAACGTGCTAAATAGCAATTCGATCCAATAAATACCTATCCAAAATGGCGCTAGGTAACAATAATATGCGACTTTTGTAATATGTGAATTTGTGATTTTTATATTATATTGATTCAAGAAATAGTGAGTAACAATTAATTAATAAAACCTCCATATTTAGGAGTTGTACATTACTATAATGGTGCGCTTGAATATGAAGGTGCATTGGGGTATCATGGTACTGGAGGCTCCTCGTGAGCTCTTCATACGCACTGTCACGTGTCCTGGGAGACTCATTGGCAATTCACTAGATTAGAATCTAATGTGTGGACCACCATAGTAACACAGATAGGTCTATCGTGATAGGAACAACATTCACTACGGCGAAAAATGTTACAACAGTTGTTGCGGAGAATAGCATCACGAGACAGACTACAAACAAGACTGATTAATGTACGGACGGAATTCTTCTCAAATTAAACGAAATAACGGTTGTTAAAGACCAAGTTACTAAGGGACGTCTAACTTGTGGGTGAGTGCATGACTTTCGTTGAATATGAACAGAAGTGTACATTGGTCGAAGCATTTTATGTCTTTACTACATTGGGTTTCAACGCAAAAGTTTGTTGCCAGGTTGATAGCGTGTGTGTATATGAGTTGTTTGAGTTTAATTTACTAATTATTTATGTAGTTCTATAGTCTATATAATTACTAGTTACTAGTATCATTCTATATATATATTATTAATCTTTAAATTATTTCTGGCGCATTTAGTATAATTATTATAATTATTCTAATTTATTATATTTTTTCTTTATTATATTAATAATCATTATTATTATTGATTATTATTATTATTATTAGTATTAGTGATCTATTTTTTATTTTATTGATTACTTATGTTGTTTGTATTCATATAATGGCTCATATGTTGATATATAATAATATAGTCTCGATTTACTAATTAGAATGATCAAATTGAACATCTCTTAAACTCATATATACACACACCTCAATGCGTAAAGGTCTGTCTATTTTATTGTCCTACCTGCAACGCAATTTTGTGTTCCCTTAGCATGAGACCATATCTGCTTTATAGAGTAATGAATTTAATACACGGCGATTGTAACTATTAGTAGTTGAAACTACAAGAACGTTATGGACTACAGTAATAGATTTTACGTAGTATAGTAGAGTTTTGACGTATTTTGATTTAAAAAATCAGTCTCCCAGTTCTATTTACAGATTTCATTTATTCTCAATTAACACACGGTTATGAATCACCTCTGTATCAGTGCGCGATTGGAAAAATTAATATAAGGAATTACAATATAATTATGTGAGTGAGATAATATTGAGTGAGATGAGATAATAGGTGAATATAGCATAATATAGTTATTAATGTGATTACTGATTTTTATATATATTGTGTAAATTGATTTACAAAACGTATATAAAGATAGTACATATAAGTTAAACTAGATTGATATTATTTATATATATACATGATATATATTTAACTTGATAAAAAATTGAATAAGTAAACTAATATGTTCCTATATATATATATATAATATATAAATATCTAATATCTCACCGTAGTTTAACTATATTAGGCACACCATGAGATGTGTATAGTCAAGTTCTTATCATTATGTACATTAATAGTTAAGTACAGTGCGTGTGTCTATCCTACAATATTAACTCACTAGAGTCAAAATCTTTATTAAGCAGGGCGTAGTAACATATAATGAGTTAGTGTGCTAAATAGCATTCACGTATATTATATACCCCAAATTTAATAATGGATAAGTTCTAAAAAGAATCAAGTGCCAAAGTGGCAATCTTATTAATATACGTCAAGTAGACATTAAGAGGGGAAGTATACATGTCTTTAATTAGCTCTAAGGTATTCTCAGCTAAACTATTAAATAAAGATTATATATATAATAGTAGTGTATGATGTGAGCTAGCTACTATATATAGTATATATACTATATATATATATATCCAATCATCTCATCATCATCAACCACCTTTTTTTCCCACAGAACTGCGGCGCGTAAGGTGACGTAACATGTACCATGAAAGCAGCGATAACTGTTATGTAGCATGGAATATGCATCATTCATAAGTCTCTCGACGACAAGAAGAGGTCCCTCTCCCATCTCCGCGTTTGAAACAATATCCGCTAATTAGACTAGCGTCAAGACTCGCCGACAAGGGAGAAAAATTTACTCTAAAACACTACACAGCGCATACGTGTTCACGGACCGCTCGGGACGGAACCTATCACATAACTCAACAATACTCCGTACCAATTTGTGGCGAGTTCTCATATGTGCCTTGGCCACCGGAGATTGTGGACTGCGGCCACCACATGGAGCACGCTAAAACATTGAATATATCTATACCTGCCCATTTGATGAACTACGCCTATTTAATATTTTCTTTTTTCACGCATCAGTCTCCACAACTGCTAATCTCTACATAATTTCACCTCCCTCCAAGACATTCTTTGCATGAGTGCCAAATCCACTTTTTACTTCGGTCTCCCAGACCATAGTCGATTCCAACACACTCATGCCAGCATTAATATCAATGCCTCTATTAACTGCCAAAATCTCACGAAACTTCAATCAGTTACTTTCTCCTTATGACCAACAGCCTAGCCGACTAAACTATCCTTTTCATTTTTATTCTCTCATGTATTCCTCTTTAATTTACATACCATATCATAACTGGCCTTTATTTTTCCTTCGATTGGCTCATTTCTTATGCAAATATTTCTTTACTCACGACATCCAGTAACAGCACCCCTGTTACAGATCTTTTACAATCTTGAACAGGCATTGTAAACCTTTAGGATCTATACACTCTTAGTGAGCATTTCTCAATAAGTAATCTGTGACTACAATATACATACTAACGCCATAGGTAAACAATTACCATCACGCAGGCACTAGCGCCACTCAAGACTTTGCTCCAGTCAACATCGAGAAATTTTCAGTGACACCCAGGATGTTAGTGCACCCAAGGCTCACTGTGACGTCAATTCCACAACTTTATGACCTCAGATCATCTCGTGCTCATCCGAGGTGTCCCGCATCGCCTCGTCTCTCGAACTTGAATTATTTTGTCATAGATTAGTAAAGTATAATTAGTGCCTAGAAATATTGTGTTCAAAAACATCAAGTCACTTTGTGTCCAGACTGCTCATCACATCATTAGCGGATAAAACTATACAACAACCGAATGGCTGTCCTCAACTCGTAAGACCATAACCCTAGTTCTCTGTTGCAGTATAAATACTAGCTCGATATCGAAATTCATCATTTAAAAACACACTTACATAATCAACTCATATATTTCTACCCTAAATTGCTTCTCCTTAAAATCTTTCCAAGATGTTACCACTCAGTGTCAAAAAACCATATGTCCTAAATATTATAGTATGCCACTTATAAAAATAAATATATAATAAATAAACCGTAGATATATATTTAATAAATAGTGTGTGAGTACATGAACTTCAAGAGAAAACATCACTGTAAAATATTATAAATGATATAAGTAAATATCGTACACGGTGAAAGTACAAATAGTTAATTACATATAGTATTATAAAGATCAGGCATATAATCAATATGCATATAATCTCCTAAATAAAATTTATAATGTTAGATTGTATATTATACTATACGCATTAATATTATTGAATTACTAATATTATTCATAGTACTGATATGATGGAGAGCACTCCTGTCGCGTGTGTGCTAAGAAGTGAGAATATATAGAGTGGTGTGATACATAGTAATATAATATATTATAGACTTTATTATTCTAGTACTTTAATAAAATAATAATATAAACAGTCGGCATATTCATTATATATATAAAGTGACATCGTATATATTTATATTAAAGGTGATTAAGTAGGATTATTTTACTTTAGCATTAGGTTACTATATTTACATTAATAATGATACATAATGTATTTTGAGAAATATAAATATATATTTAATATTATATACAATATATAGTATATATATATAGCGAGATTTGGTGATCATTGGATTTGGAAGTATGTATAACAAAACGTTTATGGGGTTTATAGTTCCGAGGGATTGCGAGGTCAATATTAGTACCTTTATATAGGGTAAGGGGGAGAAAAATTAACTTTACATATGGTCTGGCTGTTCAAAGAGAAATTATTTTTTAAAAGTTAGGTAATTTTATATGGGAATTAGTTTATTCGAGTGTTGTTAAGTAGAGTTATATTAATGTGTTGATATTTATATGACGAAAGAGTGTGTATATATATATTATATAACATCTTCGAGTGTGAGAGTTGAGAGAAGAAACTTAATTTTGGATGGTGAATATATATTATATCAAGGAACTAGCGTGCGTTTAGATTCAACGGAGGAATATCTTGAGTATTGAATGTACGTTGTTTGATCATTAGGAATAGAATCTCTGTATACATATATAGTGAATATCATATTAATATGATTGGTTTTAATTGTTGAGGAGGAAGAAAGACAAAAGTAAAAATATGAATAATTATTAGTGATAATTTTAATACATGGAATATACTCTGTAGACATCTACTTAATATAAATGGAAATTATATTATTAAAATAGACATTTAAGGAATGAAGAGAATGTGAATGATTATCCGCTAATTCTGTGTATTAGAGTGTTCTTGGATGATATACAGTTTTATGGTGTCTCAATCTATTAGAATAAATGAATCAATCTCACACTGATAGATTGTTAATAATTCGGAAACGCAGATAGTGTAGGACGTGTGTAAGAAGATTGAATCCATTAAGACGAATTACGTATAAGAATTGTTCATTCTAATACTCCCTCTCATTATCAGCAAAGAGGGAGTACTCTAGGATTGTTGATATCGAGATCATTAACTTATTGTCAATCAAAGCTTGACTCATTATTGGATGAAGGTATGAAGACTTTTGGTATAGTAAGATGAGAAGGAATTATACTAGGGGTCGGGAGCCGGGGTGAGGCACGGAAGTCGAGAGAGGATAGAGTTAGAAAGTGGTCAGTGGGGGAATGGATGAAGGTAGCGGGAGGCGATTATACAATTTTCCTCCACAATATGCAAGTATAGTCCGGTAGGGACCGCGGGAGCATCTCTTGAGCGGTGAATGCTGCGTGGCGAAATGCCTGAGAAGAGGAGTTCTCGAGACTAGCCGTAGAGTGAGATTTTTGAAGGATTAGGCTGGAGTGCCGGATGCTCGTAAAAGAGATCGGTTTTGGAGAGGTAACGCTCATGATAAGAGTAGAGGGTATATGGTTGTTAGATAAAGTCGTACGACGTACCGCAGTGTGTTGAAGGTTCTCTATGGAAATAGCTCGGTGAGGCCAGTGGAAAGTACGGAAGTGTCTCGAATGATAAAATATAATAGAAAGGAATAAATTTTTCGTTGGCGTCTCGCGCAAAGGGAGTAGCACTGATGCCAAACAGGGACAAGGGACTCAGAAGCTCGCTTAGTCAAGTGAAAGAGACATGGCTGAATGGCACTAGGTGGCTCGCGAGTAGTTGCGAGGAGGTTTCACTCGTCTTGAGCTGGACTCGTAAATGTACTAAGTTGTTGTGTCTCTCCATAATATACACGATCTTACATGATGAGAGTGTGTTGGGATTTTCTCTCTTCGGTAGCTCTCAATGGCTAGAGCGTGTGTTGGCATGCTGAAAAGAAGAGTAGTATGTAAAAATGTCAGGGAGAGGAACTCTGGTTATGAAGATTCTTGGTTTGCGTGTTGCGTGTGGTCGAGCTATTGGTGTGTGCATTATTGCTGTATCTATAGCGAACGAGATATATCTCATAGATGTAAGTACTGACTGTAGACTGGTTTTGCTGATGTCATCGTGGAATAATGCGCCATGGATGGGCAGACGGTTTTTTTCGCTGTTAGAGACGGATGGATATAGGTTGTAAGTGTGTTGGGAATGCTACGTAGGATGAGTGGAAATGCATGAGTAATGAAATGAAGTGATGTGATGTCCAGATAGGAGATTGCACTGGTGATGAAGAGAATGATTGTATGATGGTTGCATAGAAGGTGCGTAGGAAGTATAAGGGTGACTAAGCAAGTAGATGATTGATGTAGACAATGATTGTGTGAGTGTTTTATTTAGTGAGGAGATAGTGACCTATGTAGCCACCTGGATACATAAGGATATGATACCTCCAACATTGACTAAGGAGTCATTAAGTGATTGAGGTAGGTTACTCAATCGCTATATATAGGTCCCGTGAGCTCTAGGGTGGATTTTTCTGACTGCGAACGAGTTCTCACTTAATTATGGGTTAAAGAGGTGTTATACGGCTATAGGTTATAAGGCTTGGTGACTTTCTTTATTCTACTGGGTACTTTCATATTCTTATATCTTAGACTTATTTTTATATGTTTCCTAGGTATATATGTATTAGCTTCACTCACTTTGCTTCCAATAGTCTTGGGTATAGATATAGATAAGTAATGTTTGTGGTAAGATGATGATAGATACATGTAATGATTGTATCTTTAGATATGATATTATATATATTTATTAATAATATAATATTATATTAATATATTAAATATATAATATAGTATATATATTTATTATTCTATATTATTAATATATATATATATATATATTAATATATAGTATAATATATATATTAATATTATATATTAATATAATAATATATTATATATATTAATATTATATATTAATTAAAAATATATATTATAATTAATATATATAGTATATATATATATATTAATTATTTATAGATATAATATATATATATAATATATTAGATATATATATATATATATTAACTATATAATATATATATATATCTCTCCTATATATATATTATATATATATTATTAATATATTAACTTATATATAATATTTTGTCAAGTTTTATTCTAGTAATATAAGTATCTTATGTACTTACTTGATACTTGTACTTGATACTAATATGTATTGATACTGTACTTGAAACTAATAATATACTTAGTACTAAAGTACTTGTAACTCTATGTTACATTGTACTGAAACTAAATTATTTAATAAAGTACTTATCTTAATTGACTTATTGTACTTGACAAAAATAGAATTAATACTTTTGAGACCCATACTACTGATATTATTTTAATAATATTAATTATATTATATATAATTAATATTATATTATATATTATATATATATTTAATATACTTATATTATATTTATATATATATATTATATATATATATTTAATGGAGTATATATATATATATATATATTATTATAATATATATCTATTAGCGATATAAAATTATTTATAGATATAAATATTTATATATAAACTTATGTATAAACTGAACGCGAAAATAACATCATTTAAATATACTTCTTGAGACACGTTTAGTGTGATTAGTTCCTGCTACATAATATATATATATAATTAATTAATTATATATATATATATATAATTATATATAATATATTAATATATTAAATATATAATATATAAATTATACTTAATAATATATATAATAATTATAATATATAATATATATAATATTAATTAATATATATATAATATATATATTATATATATATTAATTATATATATATATATCTATATATATAAAATATATATATATTATATAATTAATTATATTATATATATAATATATATATAATATATATTAATATATGATATTATATATATATATATATATATAATTCTAATCACCCATTTCTCTCCCTCAAGACTGGTGTATATATATTATATATATATATATATAGTGTAAGGATATAATTTTTAAACACACACACTCAGATAAACAGAATAACTTAAACAAATGTTAAAATATAAGAAGTAATTGAAGACTCAGAAAAGAAAGTCCAGCCTTACCGTACCTTTGTTTTATATTTCTGCTAAAGTGAGAAGTTTGGTCAATCAGTCATGCATAAAATACCACGACGCGAAGAATTTCTAGGACAGATATTTCCCTCACTATGGCATCTCGTTCAGATATTGTATGTGGGTTAATCCGTTTTATCGCCGGTGATGTTCCTCAAATCTTACACACTGCCTTCCTCTCACAAAAACTCCTGTCGCCATTATTAACACATACATAATTATGCACATTTACTTCACGCTCCAGACAAAGTGTGCTATTACTGAGTTAAATATCTCAGACTTGGTTCTTCTAAGTCTCCCAGCCCAGTGCATCCCAGCACACTCACCACGCTATACAGTCCCACTTAACCAACCGCGCAATGCATCATGCCATCCTTTTCAACAACAAACATCTCAATTGAACCTTTCATTTTATTCTCACTCTTTTGTCGCACTTTTTCACACCACAAACTCTCTGAATACATTCATTCCTGCAATGCGCTGTATCAATTCTTCTCACTATCTAACACACGCCCTAAGATGGCCGTGCTGCTGAAAAAAACCAAAAAAAAAAACATTGTCCTTCCAGTGATTATACCTTTTATTACAGATCATAGTCTCACTACGTGCATGCATATTAAACACGAGGTAACAAACACCCTCAATGATTTAGCTCACAACCTAGCACACTCAAAGGACTTAGTCCCTTTACCAGTCCTACACAACTCTATTTAATTGCATGCACCAAGCCACTTTCCCTCATTCACAACCTTTTGCCCTCACACACTCTTCATCAATCGCCGTTCCATTTACATCCAAGCAGTAATCCTAAATATTAAACTCTGATCGCACTGTTCCGCTATCATCGACATCTAACATAATTCACTAGCTGTTTAAAACTGTCCTTTCACTCACAATTCCAATTATACTCAATCTACTTTTATCGACGTTTACTTTCAAAACCCTTCTTTTACACACCCTTCCAAATCTCTCTACCATTCCTTCTCAAAACTCTCTTTCAGACTCTCATACTGAACACAAAAACAACAAGAAATCTTTAATCTTGTTATAATATAGCTTAGGGCACCACATCCAGCCCTCTTTCAAATTCATATCCATCAAATCTATATACATTTTATCCACAATACTCCGTGAACATCTAAATACTCGATCATAAAGTGCGCGCCACCTCTTCATAAACACCTATAGATTTATATAACCAAACAGACTGGAGACAGTATACAATCAAATTCCTGCACTACATTCACGACTATTAATATATTCAGAATCAATCCACTTATCGACTATCGACTTATTTACTCTACTATCACTCTTCACATATATATTCGTCAATATAACAGTATTTTTCATCTCTCACGTTCTACGAAGAGCACCTACACCCAAACTATCTCATATGTGCATACTATACACCTTGCACAATAGATGCAATTATTTATTAATTACTATCTTAAGAAAAGGAAACTTTTATTTTCTCTTCAAAAAGTTTGTAAGTTTGTCATTAGTAAACTACTGCCGTTCAACGTAACCTGAAATTTATCAAGTTTGACGTAACAAGTCTAAACTTTTATCGCGTGTTGTAAACTTTCCTACGTGGAAAAAGTACGTGCGTTTATATATATTTTGTGTGAAGCAGATTTACTAAGTTTTTTAATCAAAGAAAATTCTCTTGATTAAAATTACCTCCCTAAGACCATTTTCAAGTTGTTTATAACAATTTTTCATAAAAAAAAAAAAAATAAAAAAAAGTGCGCTTTAAATAATCGTCGATTTCAAATACTCTTGAAAAAAAAAGAAAAAAAAAAGCGCTTTTAATAATCGAGAAAGGAAGAGAGTTTTAAAGCGTGAAATAGGTTAAGTTAGCGGAAAAGTTATTCGGGGTTTAAATTAACTAAAGAAAAGCGTATCATAAGAGTAATGTAGCATAATTAAGAAATGTTTAATTTAAATGAATTTAAAAAAGAAAAATTGAAAATGAAATACATTTGTTGCATGGAAGTTAATTAGCGGTATTAAAAGAAATGAAGATGATTATTTAATAAGAAAAAATTATAGGTACGACATTTCGTCACTAATGAATGGGACCAACGGGAATTCAAGTTGTAGCTATAGAATTATTTGTAAACAATCCTTTCCTTTATTTTATGCATGTAAATTTATATGCTTAGAAATTAACTAGAAAATATACACTAATGAAATAATCTAAATGCACTTAAATTTTCCTAGTATTAAAGATGTTTCTTCACATTTATTAGTTCCAGTTAATATTCTGATCGGCATAGTCGTAGGCTGAGCTTGGCCTAGATACAAAATTTAGATGATAAAAATATAGTCTGCAGCTGCTGTTTAGGGAAGGTTAGAGCCGGTCATTGTATTAATATATAAACAATAATTAAACAGTTGTTTATTCTGGAGTATTTTCTTACACGAAAAATAAATATTTGACAAAACCATCTACATAATAAATGCCAACAAATGAAATAAATAAAATAAGAATAGCGAAAAATTGCACAATAAAAAATCAAGATAGCTGCCGTTCGGGAAACAAAATCTTAACAGAGTTCTTGGTTCACAGCTACCTTGACTAAGTGAAAAATTTCGCGAAGAGTTTTGCGACGTCATAGGTTCCTCAAAATTGAAAAATTCTCAAGGAGCGTTCATAAATTCGAATTTCCGTTAAGGGAAGAATCTGATGGGATACTTGGCCAAAGGTAGAGAAAAAGGCCGTTTATAAATACGGGCCTTAGTCTTTTAAAATTGTTTGATTGTGCATTCTGTAAAGAGTTTATAATTGCTTATTGCTACTTGTAAACTTTAGCCCCTAATGGTATATATAATTAATTTATCATTTTGTAATTTCGATCTTTTGATACCTGATAATGAACATAGTATGTTCTAAACGTCCTGCAGTAATAAATAATTGATAATGAGATGTTCTTGGAATCCTGTTTCGTCATATTGTTTTTGCTAAAAATACGGTTCCCCAGGAACAAGTCATTCTCAACTATTCTTCGAACCCGTTATGATGACTACACACTTAAAATATTTAGAATAATCGAAGATGTTGCTAAGCGACAATGTAAATTGCAACTCGATGCTAGTTCCCTTTATAATAGCCATTTTTACAGAGCTTGGATATTCAAACTTTTGAATACTGAACTTAAATTTAAGTAATCTACCTCTTCCAAAACTCGTATTGAATTGACTCGGCTATCTAACTTATTACAAAGCCCTTTATCATGTTTAGATTTTGTGTACTTGTGTAATTTTGTCCGCGTGAATATTGGAACATTTAATGAGGAAGTCAGTGCCCGACACTCATCCAAATTGTTGAAACTTGGTCTAATTTCCAACTTTAATCGTAAGCCTGAAGACGTCATTTTTGACTTTAGTAACCAAGTCTCTTTCCCAGCTTGAAAAGCGCATTTTAACGGTAGGTTTAGATTTTAAACTTCCCCTAATCAGATTAAATTTCTATAACTTTTTCCTTTGCCTGGAGAGAATGGCAGCTTAGTTTTCTCGTCATGATGTCTATACTACGGTAATAGAGATGATTTTATTTCTAATCTTAAGTCCCTTGCCCACAAACATTATCATGGTTTTAAACCCCCCCTCCCGAACTCCTATTTATCAATATATTAAAATCTCTAAAGAATTTAAAAGAGAATTACAAAACTAAGAATTTAAAAAAAGTTATCATGAATAAAATTGATTACATTTCCAAAATGCTAACACTCCTCTCTGACTACTCTAAGTTTCTCACTCTAAATACTGATAATATTCTTCCTTACATCATCAAAATAGAATATAAAATTAATAATATAATTTCTTCCGCTCACTCAAAAAACTTAATCTATTATCCTCTTCCTACTCTCAACTGTTTGTCTCTGGCTCATCACCCGGGATCATTTATGCAAACCTAAAATTCATAAACCAAACCTTCGTCCTAGATTCATCTGCCATTAATACCCCCTCCCTATAATATTTCAAAATTTCTAGTCCCATAACTACGCACACTCTTTCTGACTCCTTTACGTTTGTCAACTATATTAAATCCTTATACTTTCCTAACTGTTTCCTGACTAGTTTTGACATTACAAACCTCTTCACCAATATCTCTGTCACCGAAACCTCTGATTTCATTGTTAACTCCCATAATCCTAACATCTAAGCCTCCCTCAATTTAACTCCCCCCTCTCTTCAAGAAACTCCTCAATTTAGCCACTAACAGCATAGTATTCTCTTTCGAAGACAAATATTATAAACAGCTTGACGGCATGCCGATGGGCTCACCCCTGGGACCTACTTATTCAAACATTTTTCTGTGCTACTATGAATCATCCTGGTTACAAGACTGTCCCTCCGGAATTAAAACCCCTTATTTACAAACGTTACATAGATGATTGTTTTCTGGGTTTTCATTCCCAATATCAGCTTCACTCGTCAAG